>CM038145.1:167019799-167162629 GCA_021437245.1 Aegilops speltoides
CCCTTTTGTTCTTGGCTTTCACGCGCATGAGTTACAACATGCCATCCGTGAAAACAAGGAGAATAAGGCATATAGCGCTGGATTTTCTTCAATTCTGACCAAATGAGATTGCCGGATCATAGAGCATCTGCGAGAAAGATGCGTTTGTCCCTACCGAGGGGCTAATGTCTATAAGCAACATAATCTCTGAATTTCCTTCAAAGGAAGTGCCAATGGGTTGAAACTTGTGCGAAAAACAATGACGAATGATGTTCTTTGACTTTCGGGGCCAAAAGTCCTGCTTAAGGCTGTGTTGAGGTACTCCGGGCCTCTGGCATAAGCGAGGAGTATTTTCTGGATTCGCGCACTCGCCGCGAGCAGTTTAGTACTTATGGGTCCGACCACGGACTCAAATGACAAAATTATGACCGTTTTAGTGAACATCTCTCCATTCTATGGCAGTCCTTGAAAGTACTTCATTTTCTCGTCGCTTTTTGCACGATTGCCCCAAAATTTCTTGTCCTCTATAGAGGAGATATCGTTTCCACATATATATTGACCGATGCAGGAATGCCCTTTTGTTCTTGGCTTTCCGCGCGCATGAGTTCTGACATGCCATCCGGCGAAAACAAGGAGAATAAGGCATATAGCATTTGGATTTTCTTCAATTCTGGCCAAATAAGATTGCCGGATCATAGAGCATCTGCGAAAGATCGTTTGTCCCTACCAGAGGGGCTAATGTCTATAAGCAACATAATCTCTGAATTTCCTTCAAAGGAAGTGCCAATGGGTTGAAACTTGTGCGAAAAACAGCGACGAATGATGTTCTTTGACTTTCGGGGCCAAAAGTCCTGCTTAAGGCTGTGTTGAGGGTACTCGGGCCTCTGGCATAAGCGGAGTATTTTCTGGATTAGCGCTACTTGCGAGAGCAGTTTGAGTACTTATGGGTCCGACCACGGACTCGAATGACAAAATTATGACCGTTTTAGTGAACATCTGTCCATTCTATGGCAGTCCTTGAAAGTACTTCATTTTCTCGTGCGCTTTTGCTGATTGCCCCAAAATTTCTTGTCCTCTATAGAGGAGATATCGTTTCCACATATATATTGACCGATGCGGAATGCCCTTTTGTTCTTGGCTTTCCGCGCGCATGAGTTCTGACATGCCATCCGTGAAAACAAGGAGAATAAGGCATATAGCATTTGGATTTTCTTCAATTCTGACCAAATGAGATTGCCGGATCATAGAGCATCTGCGAAAAGATACGTTTGTCCCTACCGAGGGGCTAATGTCTATAAGCAACATAATCTCTCAATTTCCTTCAAAAGGAAGTGCCAATGGGTTGAAACTTGTCGAAAAACAGCGACGAATGATGTTCTTTGACTTTCGGGGCCAAAAGTCCTGCTTAAGGCTGTGTTGAGGTACTCCGGGCCTCTGGCGGATCGAGGAGTATTTTTGGATTCGCGCGCTTTCGCGTGAGCAGTTTGAGTACTTATGGGTCCGACACGGACTCGAATGACAAAATTATGACCGTTTTAGTGAACATCTCTCCATTCTATGGCAGTCCTTGAAAGTACTTCATTTTCTCGTCGCTTTTTGCTGATTGCCCCAAAATTTCTTGTCCTCTATAGAGGAGATATCGTTTCCACATATATATTGACCGATGCAGGGAATGCCCTTTTGTTCTTGGCTTTCCGCGCGCATGAGTTCTGACATGCCATCCGTGAAAACAAGGAGAATAAGGCATATAGCGCTGGATTTTCTTCAATTCTGACCAAATGAGATTGCGGGATCATAGAGCATCTGCGAAAAGGTACGTTTGTCCCTACCGGGGGCTAATGTCTATAAGCAACATAATCTCTCGAATTTCCTTCAAAGGAAGTGCCAATGGGTTGAAACTTGTCGAAAAACAGCGACGAATGATGTTCTTTGACTTTCGGGGCCAAAAGTCCTGCTTAAGGCTGAATTTGAGGTACTCGGGCCTCTGGCATAAGCGGAGTATTTTCTGGATTCGCGCTTCGCACATGAGCAGTTTGAGTACTTATGGGTCCGACCACGGACTCGAATGACAAAATTATGACCGTTTTAGTGAACATCTCTCCATTCTATGGCGGTCCTTGAAAGTACTTCATTTTCTCGTGCGCTTTTTGCTGATTGCCCCAAAATTTCTTGTCCTCTATAGAGGAGATATCGTTTCCACATATATATTGACCGATGCAGGGAATGCCCTTTTGTTCTTGGCTTTCACGCGCATGAGTTCTGACATGCCATCCGTGAAAACAAGGAGAATAAGGCATATAGCCGCTGGATTTTCTTCAATTCTGACCAAATGAGATTGCCGGATCATAGAGCATCTGCGAGAAATGTACGTTTGTCCCTACCGGGGGCTAATGTCTATAAGCAACATAATCTCTCGAATTTCCTTCAAAAGGAAGTGCCAATGGGTTGAAACTTGTCGAAAAACAGCGACGAATGATGTTCTTTGACTTTCGGGGCCAAAAGTCCTGCTTAAGGCTGTGTTGAGGTACTCGGGCCTCTGGCGCAAGCGGGAGTATTTTCTGGATTCGCGTGCTCTTGCCGAGCAGTTTGAGTACTTATGGGTCCGACACGGACTCGAATGACAAAATTATGACCGTTTTAGTGAACATCTCTCCATTCTATGGCGTCCTTGAAAGTACTTCATTTTCTCGTCGCTTTTGCTGATTGCCCCAAAATTTCTTGTCCTCTATAGAGGAGATATCGTTTCCACATATATATTGACCGATGCAGGGAATGCCCTTTTGTTCTTGGCTTTCACGCATGAGTTCTGACATGCCATCCGTGAAAACAAGGAGAATAAGGCATATAGCCGCTGGATTTTCTTCAATTCTGGCCAAATGAGATTGCCGGATCATAGAGCATCTGCGAGAAAGATGCGTTTGTCCCTACCGAGGGGCTAATGTCTATAAGCAACATAATCTCTCAATTTCCTTCAAAAGGAAGTGCCAATGGGTTGAAACTTGTGCGAAAAACAGCGACGAATGATGTTCTTTGACTTTCAGGGCCAAAAAGTCACCTTAAGGCTGAATTTGAGGTACTCCGGGCCTCCTGGCGCAAGCGGGGAGTATTTTCTGGATTCGCGCGCTCGCCGCGAGCAGTTTGAGTACTTGTGGGTCCGACACGGACTCCGAATGACAAAATTATGACCGTTTTAGTGAACATCTCTCCATTCTATGGCAGTCCTTGAAAGTACTTCATTTTCTCGTGCGCTTTTTGCCTGATTGCCCCAAAATTTCTTGTCCTCTATAGAGGAGATATCGTTTCCACAAATATATTGACCGATGCAGGAATGCCCTTTTGTTCTTGGCTTTCCACGCGCATGAGTTCTGACATGCCATCCGTGAAAACAAGGAGAATAAGGCATATAGCAGCTGGATTTTCTTCAATTCTGGCCAAATGAGATTGCGGGATCATAGAGCATCTGCGAAAAGGTATGTTTGTCCCTACCGAGGGCTAATGTCTATAAGCAACATAATCTCTCGAATTTCCTTCAAAAGGAAGTGCCAATGGGTTGAAACTTGTCGAAAAATAGCGACGAATGATGTTCTTTGACTTTCGGGGCCAAAAGTCCTGCTTAAGGCTGAATTTGAGGTACTCCGGGCCTCTGGCATAAGCGGAGTATTTTCTGGATTCGCGCTTCTCGCATGAGCAGTTTGAGTACTTATGGGTCCGACACGGACTCGAATGACAAAATTATGACCGTTTTAGTGAACATCTCTCCATTCTATGGCGGTCCTTGAAAGTACTTCATTTTCTCGTCGCTTTTTGCTGATTGCCCCAAAATTTCTTGTCCTCTATAGAGGAGATATCGTTTCCACATATATATTGACCGATGCAGGGAATGCCCTTTTGTTCTTGGCTTTCACGCGCATGAGTTCTGACATGCCATCCGTGAAAACAAGGAGAATAAGGCATATAGCCGCTGGATTTTCTTCAATTCTGGCCAAATGAGATTGCCGGATCATAGAGCATCTGCGAGAAAGATACGTTTGTCCCTACCGAGGGGCTAATGTCTATAAGCAACATAATCTCTCAATTTCCTTCAAAGGAAGTGCCAATGGGTTGAAACTTGTCGAAAAACAGCGACGAATGATGTTCTTTGACTTTCGGGGCCAAAAGTCCTGCTTAAGGCTGAATTTGAGGTACTCCGGGCCTCTGGCATAAGCGGGGAGTATTTTTCTGGATTCGTGCTCTCGCGAGCAGTTTGAGTACTTATGGGTCCGACCACGGACTCGAATGACAAAATTATGACCGTTTTAGTGAACATCTCTCCATTCTATGGCGGTCCTTGAAAGTACTTCATTTTCTCGTGCGCTTTTTGCTGATTGCCCCAAAATTTCTTGTCCTCTATAGAGAGATATCGTTTCCACATATATATTGACCGATGCAGGAATGCCCTTTTGTTCTTGGCTTTCCGCGCGCATGAGTTCTGACATGCCATCCGTGAAAACAAGGAGAATAAGGCATATAGCCGCTGGATTTTCTTCAATTCTGACCAAATGAGATTGCCGGATCATAGAGCATCTGCGAAAAATACGTTTGTCCCTACCGAGGGCTAATGTCTATAAGCAACATAATCTCTCAAATTTCCTTCAAAGGAAGTGCCAATGGGTTGAAACTTGTCGAAAAACAGCGACGAATGATGTTCTTTGACTTTCGGGGCCAAAAGTCCTGCTTAAGGCTGTGTTGAGGTACTCGGGCCTCTGGCGCAAGCGGGGAGTATTTTTGGATTCATGCGCTCGCCGCGAGCAGTTTGAGTACTTATGGGTCCGACACGGACTCCGAATGACAAAATTATGACCGTTTTAGTGAACATCATTCCATTCTATGGCAGTCCTTGAAAGTACTTCATTTTCTCGTCGCTTTTTGCTGATTGCCCCAAAATTTCTTGTCCTCTATAGAGAGATATCGTTTCCACATATATATTGACCGATGCAGGAATGCCCTTTTGTTCTTGGCTTTCCGCGCGCATGAGTTCTGACATGCCATCCGTGAAAACAAGGAGAATAAGGCATATAGCCGCTGGATTTTCTTCAATTCTGGCCAAATGAGATTGCCGGATCATAGAGCATCTGCGAAAAGATACGTTTGTCCCTACCGAGGGCTAATGTCTATAAGCAACATAATCTCTCGAATTTCCTTCAAAAGGAAGTGCCAATGGGTTCAGAAACTTGTCTGAAAAACAGCGACGAATGATGTTCTTTGACTTTCAGGGCCAAAAAGTCCTGCTTAAGGCTGAATTTGAGGGTACTCCGGGCCTCCTGGCACAAGCGGGGAGTATTTTCTGGATTCGCGCGCTCGCCGCGAGCAGTTTGAGTACTTATGGGTCCGACACGGACTCCGAATGACAAAATTATGACCGTTTTAGTGAACATCTGTCCATTCTATGGCAGTCCTTGAAAGTACTTCATTTTCTCGTGCGCTTTTGGCCTGATTGCCCCAAAATTTCTTGTCCTCTATAGAGGAGATATCGTTTCCACATATATATTGACCGATGCCAGGAATGCCCTTTTGTTCTTGGCTTTCACGCGCATGAGTTCTGACATGCCATCCGTGAAAACAAGGAGAATAAGGCATATAGCGCTGGATTTTCTTCAATTCTGGCCAAATGAGATTGCCGGATCATAGAGCATCTGCGAGAAAGATACGTTTGTCCCTACCGAGGGGCTAATGTCTATAAGCAACATAATCTCTCGAATTTCCTTCAAAGGAAGTGCCAATGGGTTGAAACTTGTGCGAAAAACAGCGACGAATGATGTTCTTTGACTTTCGGGGCCAAAAGTCCTGCTTAAGGCTGAATTTGAGGTACTCGGGCCTCTGGCATAAGCGGGGAGTATTTTTGGATTCGCGTGCTTTCGCGAGCAGTTTAGTACTTATGGGTCCGACACGGACTCGAATGACAAAATTATGACCGTTTTAGTGAACATCTCTCCATTCTATGGCGGTCCTTGAAAGTACTTCATTTTCTCGTCGCTTTTTGCTGATTGCCCCAAAATTTCTTGTCCTCTATAGAGGAGATATCGTTTCCACATATATATTGACCGATGCAGGGAATGCCCTTTTGTTCTTGGCTTTCACGCGCGCATGAGTTCTGACATGCCATCCGTGAAAACAAGGAGAATAAGGCATATAGCGCTGGATTTTCTTCAATTCTGACCAAATGAGATTGCCGGATCATAGAGCATCTGCGAGAAAGTACGTTTGTCCCTACCGGAGGCTAATGTCTATAAGCAACATAATCTCTCAATTTCCTTCAAAAGGAAGTGCCAATGGGTTGAAACTTGTGCGAAAAACAGCGACGAATGATGTTCTTTGACTTTCGGGGCCAAAAGTCCTGCTTAAGGCTGAATTTGAGGTACTCGGGCCTCTGGCGGCGAGGAGTATTTTTTGGATTCGCGCTTCGCCGCGAGCAGTTTAGTACTTATGGGTCCGACCACGGACTCGAATGACAAAATTATGACCGTTTTAGTGAACATCTCTCCATTCTATGGCAGTCCTTGAAAGTACTTCATTTTCTCGTGCGCTTTTTGCTGATTGCCCCAAAATTTCTTGTCCTCTATAGAGGAGATATCGTTTCCACATATATATTGACCGATGCAGGGAATGCCCTTTTGTTCTTGGCTTTCCGCGCGCATGAGTTCTGACATGCCATCCGTGAAAACAAGGAGAATAAGGCATATAGCATTTGGATTTTCTTCAATTCTGACCAAATGAGATTGCCGGATCATAGAGCATCTGCGAGAAAATACGTTTGTCCCTACCGGGGGCTAATGTCTATAAGGAACATAATCTCTCGAATTTCCTTCAACAAGAAGTGCCAATGGTTTCAGAAAACTTGTCTGAAAAACAGCGACGAATGATGTTCTTTGACTTTCAGGGCCAAAACTCCTGCTTAAGGCTGAATTTGAGGTACTCGGGCCTCTGGCATAAGCGGGGAGTATTCTTTGGATTCGCGCATTCGCCGCGAGCAGTTTGAGTACTTATGGGTACGACACGGACTCTGAATGACAAAATTATGACCGTTTTAGTGAACATCTCTCCATTCTATGGCAGTCCTTGAAAGTACTTCATTTTCTCGTGCGCTTTTTGCCTGATTGCCCCAAAATTTCTTGTCCTCTATAGAGGAGATATCGTTTCCACATATATATTGACCAATGCCAGGAATGCCCTTTTGTTCTTGGCTTTCCACGCGCATGAGTTCTGACATGCCATCCGTGAAAACAAGGAGAATAAGGCATATAGCCGCTGGATTTTCTTCAATTCTGACCAAATGAGATTGCCGGATCATAGAGCATCTGCGAAAAATACGTTTGTCCCTACCGGGGGCTAATGTCTATAAGCAACATAATCTCTCGAATTTCCTTCAAAAGGAAGTGCCAATGGGTTGAAACTTGTGCGAAAAACAGCGACGAATGATGTTCTTTGACTTTCGGGGCCAAAAGTCCTGCTTAAGGCTGAATTTGAGGTACTCCGGGCCTCTGGCATAAGCGGGGTATTTTCTGGATTCGGCGTGCTTCGCCGCGAGCAGTTTAATACTTATGGGTCCGACACGGACTCGAATGACAAAATTATGACCGTTTTAGTGAACATCTCTCCATTCTATGGCGGTCCTTGAAAGTACTTCATTTTCTCGTGCGCTTTTTGCTGATTGCCCCAAAATTTCTTGTCCTCTATAGAGGAGATATCGTTTCCACATATATATTGACCGATGCAGGAATGCCCTTTTGTTCTTGGCTTTCCGCGCATGAGTTCTGACATGCCATCCGGCGAAAACAAGGAGAATAAGGCATATAGCCGCTGGATTTTCTTCAATTCTGACCAAATGAGATTGCGGGATCATAGAGCATCTGCGAGAAAGATACGTTTGTCCCTACCGAGGGCTAATGTCTATAAGCAACATAATCTCTCAATTTCCTTCAAAGGAAGTGCCAATGGGTTGAAACTTGTCGAAAAACAGCGACGAATGATGTTCTTTGACTTTCGGGGCCAAAAGTCACCTTAAGGCTGAATTTGAGGTACTCGGGGCCTCTGGCGCAAGCGGGGAGTATTTTTTGGATTCGCGCGCTTCTTGCATGCGAGCAGTTTGAGTACTTATGGGTCCGACCACGGACTCGAATGACAAAATTATGACCGTTTTAGTGAACATCTCTCCATTCTATGGCGGTCCTTGAAAGTACTTCATTTTCTCGTGCGCTTTTGCTGATTGCCCCAAAATTTCTTGTCCTCTATAGAGGAGATATCGTTTCCACATATATATTGACCGATGCAGGAATGCCCTTTTGTTCTTGGCTTTCCGCGCGCATGAGTTCTGACATGCCATCCGTGAAAACAAGGAGAATAAGGCATATAGCCATTGGATTTTCTTCAATTCTGACCAAATGAGATTGCCGGATCATAGAGCATCTGCGAGAAAGTACGTTTGTCCCTACCGGGGCTAATGTCTATAAGCAACATAATCTCTCGAATTTCCTTCAAAGGAAGTGCCAATGGGTTGAAACTTGTCGCGAAAACAGCGACGAATGATGTTCTTTGACTTTCGGGGCCAAAAGTCCTGCTTAAGGCTGAATTTGAGGTACTCCGGGCCTCTGGCGCATAGCGAGGTATTTTCTGGATTGCGCTACTTGTGAGCAGTTTGAGTACTTATGGGTCCGACACGGACTCCGAATGACAAAATTATGACCGTTTTAGTG
Source organism: Aegilops speltoides (assembly GCA_021437245.1). Lineage (NCBI taxonomy): Eukaryota > Viridiplantae > Streptophyta > Magnoliopsida > Poales > Poaceae > Aegilops > Aegilops speltoides. Next base: position 167,028,508 of record CM038145.1, read on the forward strand.
AACATCTCTCCATTCTATGGCAGTCCTTGAAAGTACTTCATTTTCTCGTGCGCTTTTTGCTGATTGCCCCAAAATTTCTTGTCCTCTATAGAGGAGATATCGTTTCCACATATATATTGACCGATGCAGGAATGCCCTTTTGTTCTTGGCTTTCCGCGCGCATGAGTTCTGACATGCCATCCGTGAAAACAAGGAGAATAAGGCATATAGCCGCTGGATTTTCTTCAATTCTGGCCAAATGAGATTGCCGGATCATAGAGCATCTGCGAAAGATACGTTTGTCCCTACCGGGGGCTAATGTCTATAAGCAACATAATCTCTCGAATTTCCTTCAAAAGGAAGTGCCAATGGGTTCAGAAACTTGTCGAAAAAACAGCGACGAATGATGTTCTTTGACTTTCAGGGCCAAAAAGTCCTGCTTAAGGCTGTGTTGAGGTACTCCGGGCCTCCTGGCGGAAGCGGGGAGTATTTTTTGGATTCGCGCGCTCGCCGTGAGCAGTTTGAGTACTTATGGGTCCGACCACGGACTCCGAATGACAAAATTATGACCGTTTTAGTGAACATCTGTCCATTCTATGGCAGTCCTTGAAAGTACTTCATTTTCTCGTGCGCTTTTTGCTGATTGCCCCAAAATTTCTTGTCCTCTATAGAGGAATATCGTTTCCACATATATATTGACCGATGCAGGGAATGCCCTTTTGTTCTTGGCTTTCCGCGTGAGTTCTGACATGCCATCCGGCGAAAACAAGGAGAATAAGGCATATAGCATTGGATTTTCTTCAATTCTGGCCAAATGAGATTGCGGGATCATAGAGCATCTGCGAAAAGGTACGTTTGTCCCTACCGAGGGCTAATGTCTATAAGCAACATAATCTCTCGAATTTCCTTCAAAAGGAAGTGCCAATGGGTTCAGAAACTTGTCTAAAAAATAGCGACGAATGATGTTCTTTGACTTTCAGGGCCAAAAAGTCCTGCTTAAGGCTGAATTTGAGGGTACTCCGGGCCTCCTGGCGCAAGCGGGGAGTATTTTCTGGATTCGCGCGCTCGCCGCGAGCAGTTTGAGTACTTATGGGTCCGACACGGACTCCGAATGACAAAATTATGACCGTTTTAGTGAACATCTCTCCATTCTATGGCAATCCTTGAAAGTACTTCATTTTCTCGTGCGCTTTTTGCCTGATTGCCCCAAATTTTCTTGTCCTCTATAGAGGAGATATCGTTTCCACATATATATTGACCGATGCGGGAATGCCCTTTTGTTCTTGGCTTTCCGCGCGAGTTTCTGACATGCCATCCGTGAAAACAAGGAGAATAAGGCATATAGCGCTGGATTTTCTTCAATTCTGGCCAAATGAGATTGCGGATCATAGAGCATCTGCGAGAAAGGTACGTTTGTCCCTACCGAGGGGCTAATGTATATAAGCAACATAATCTCTCGAATTTCCTTCAAAAGGAAGTGCCAATGGGTTCAGAAACTTGTCTATAAAAAAGCGACCAATGATTTTCTTTGACTTTCGGGGCCAAAAAGTCCTCCTTAAGGCTGAATTCGATGGTACTCCGGGCCTCCTGGCACAAGCGGGGAGTATTTTTGGATTCGCGCGCTCGCCGCGAGCAGTTTGAGTACTTATGCGTCCGACACGGACTCCGAATGACAAAATTATCACCGTTTTAGTGAACATCAGTCCATTCTATGGCAGTCCTTGAAAGTACTTCATTTTCTCGTGCACTTTTGGCCTGATTGCCCCAAAATTTCTTGTCCTCTATAGAGGAGATATCGTTTCCACATATATATTGACCGATGCAGGGAATGCCCTTTTGTTCTTGGCTTTCCGCGCATGAGTTCTGACATGCCATCCGTGAAAACAAGGAGAATAAGGCATATAGCATTGGATTTTCTTCAATTCTGACCAAATGAGATTGCGGGATCATAGAGCATCTGCGAAAAAGTACGTTTGTCCCTACCGGGGGCTAATGTCTATAAGCAACATAATCTCTCAAATTTCCTTCAAAGGAAGTGCCAATGGGTTGAAACTTGTCGAAAAACAGCGACGAATGATGTTCTTTGACTTTCGGGGCCAAAAGTCCTGCTTAAGGCTGAATTTGAGGTACTCGGGGCCTCTGGCATAAGCGGGAGTATTTTTTGGATTAGCGCGCTCGCGCGAGCAGTTTAGTACTTATGGGTCCGACCACGGACTCGAATGACAAAATTATGACCGTTTTAGTGAACATCTCTCCATTCTATGGCAGTCCTTGAAAGTACTTCATTTTCTCGTGTCGCTTTTTGCTGATTGCCCCAAAATTTCTTGTCCTCTATAGAGGAGATATCGTTTCCACATATATATTGACCGATGCAGGAATGCCCTTTTGTTCTTGGCTTTCCGCGCGCATGAGTTCTGACATGCCATCCGGCGAAAACAAGGAGAATAAGGCATATAGCCGCTGGATTTTCTTCAATTCTGACCAAATGAGATTGCGGATCATAGAGCATCTGCGAAAAGATACGTTTGTCCCTACCGGGGGCTAATGTCTATAAGCAACATAATCTCTCAATTTCCTTCAAAGGAAGTGCCAATGGGTTGAAACTTGTCGAAAAACAGCGACGAATGATGTTCTTTGACTTTCGGGGCCAAAAGTCACCTTAAGGCTGTGTTGAGGTACTCCGGGCCTCTGGCACAAGCGGGGAGTATTTTCTGGATTATGCGCTCGCCGTGAGCAGTTTGAGTACTTATGGGTCCGACCACGGACTCGAATGACAAAATTATGACCGTTTTAGTGAACATCTCTCCATTCTATGGCGGTCCTTGAAAGTACTTCATTTTCTCGTCGCTTTTTGCTGATTGCCCCAAAATTTCTTGTCCTCTATAGAGGAGATATCGTTTCCACATATATATTGACCGATGCAGGAATGCCCTTTTGTTCTTGGCTTTCCGCGCGCATGAGTTCTGACATGCCATCCGTGAAAACAAGGAGAATAAGGCATATAGCCGCTGGATTTTCTTCAATTCTGGCCAAATGAGATTGCCGGATCATAGAGCATCTGCGAGAAATGCGTTTGTCCCTACCGGGGGCTAATGTCTATAAGCAACATAATCTCTCAAATTTCCTTCAAAGGAAGTGCCAATGGGTTGAAACTTGTCGAAAAACAGCGACGAATGATGTTCTTTGACTTTCGGGGCCAAAAGTCCTGCTTAAGGCTGAATTGAGGTACTCCGGGCCTCTGGCATAAGCGGGGAGTATTTTCTGGATTCGCGCGCTCTTCGCCGAGCAGTTTGAGTACTTATGGGTCCGACACGGACTCGAATGACAAAATTATGACCGTTTTAGTGAACATCTCTCCATTCTATGGCGGTCCTTGAAAGTACTTCATTTTCTCGTGCGCTTTTGCTGATTGCCCCAAAATTTCTTGTCCTCTATAGAGAGATATCGTTTCCACATATATATTGACCGATGCAGGAATGCCCTTTTGTTCTTGGCTTTCACGCGCATGAGTTCTGACATGCCATCCGTGAAAACAAGGAGAATAAGGCATATAGCCGCTGGATTTTCTTCAATTCTGGCCAAATGAGATTGCCGGATCATAGAGCATCTGCGAAAAGATACGTTTGTCCCTACCGGGGGCTAATGTCTATAAGCAACATAATCTCTCAATTTCCTTCAAAAGGAAGTGCCAATGGGTTGAAACTTGTCGAAAAACAGCGACGAATGATGTTCTTTGACTTTCGGGGCCAAAAGTCCTGCTTAAGGCTGTGTTGAGGTACTCCGGGCCTCTGGCGCAAGCGGGGAGTATTTTCTGGATTCGCGCTTCGCCATGAGCAGTTTAGTACTTATGGGTCCGACCACGGACTCGAATGACAAAATTATGACCGTTTTAGTGAACATCTCTCCATTCTATGGCGGTCCTTGAAAGTACTTCATTTTCTCGTGCGCTTTTGCTGATTGCCCCAAAATTTCTTGTCCTCTATAGAGGAGATATCGTTTCCACATATATATTGACCGATGCAGGAATGCCCTTTTGTTCTTGGCTTTCACGCGCATGAGTTCTGACATGCCATCCGGCGAAAACAAGGAGAATAAGGCATATAGCCGCTGGATTTTCTTCAATTCTGACCAAATGAGATTGCGGGATCATAGAGCATCTGCGAGAAAGGTATGTTTGTCCCTACCGAGGGGCTAATGTCTATAAGCAACATAATCTCTCGAATTTCCTTCAAAGGAAGTGCCAATGGGTTGAAACTTGTCTAAAAAACAGCGACGAATGATGTTCTTTGACTTTCGGGCCAAAAAGTCCTGCTTAAGGCTGAATTTGAGGTACTCCGGGCCTCTGGCATAGCGGGGAGTATTTTTGGATTCAGCGCTGCTGCGCGAGCAGTTTGAGTACTTATGGGTCCGACACGGACTCGAATGACAAAATTATGACCGTTTTAGTGAACATCTGTCCATTCTATGGCGGTCCTTGAAAGTACTTCATTTTCTCGTCGCTTTTTGCTGATTGCCCCAAAATTTCTTGTCCTCTATAGAGGATATCGTTTCCACATATATATTGACCGATGCGGGAATGCCCTTTTGTTCTTGGCTTTCCGCGCGTGAGTTCTGACATGCCATCCGTGAAAACAAGGAGAATAAGGCATATAGCCGCTGGATTTTCTTCAATTCTGACCAAATGAGATTGCGGATCATAGAGCATCTGCGAAAATACGTTTGTCCCTACCGGGGGCTAATGTCTATAAGCAACATAATCTCTCAATTTCCTTCAAAGGAAGTGCCAATGGGTTGAAACTTGTGCGAAAAACAGCGACGAATGATGTTCTTTGACTTTCGGGGCCAAAAGTCCTGCTTAAGGCTGAATTGAGGTACTCCGGGCCTCTGGCATAGCGGGAGTATTTTCTGGATTCGCGCTTCGCCCTGAGCAGTTTAGTACTTATGGGTCCGACACGGACTCGAATGACAAAATTATGACCGTTTTAGTGAACATCTCTCCATTCTATGGCGGTCCTTGAAAGTACTTCATTTTCTCGTCGCTTTTTGCTGATTGCCCCAAAATTTCTTGTCCTCTATAGAGAGATATCGTTTCCACATATATATTGACCGATGCAGGAATGCCCTTTTGTTCTTGGCTTTCACGCGCGCATGAGTTCTGACATGCCATCCGGCGAAAACAAGGAGAATAAGGCATATAGCCGCTGGATTTTCTTCAATTCTGACCAAATGAGATTGCCGGATCATAGAGCATCTGCGAGAAAGGTACGTTTGTCCCTACCGAGGGGCTAATGTCTATAAGCAACATAATCTCTCGAATTTCCTTCAAAGGAAGTGCCAATGGGTTGAAACTTGTCGAAAAACAGCGACGAATGATGTTCTTTGACTTTCGGGGCCAAAAGTCACCTTAAGGCTGTGTTTGAGGTACTCCGGGCCTCTGGCGCAAGCGGGAGTATTTTCTGGATTCAGCGCTCGCTTGCGAGCAGTTTGAGTACTTATGGGTCCGACACGGACTCGAATGACAAAATTATGACCGTTTTAGTGAACATCTGTCCATTCTATGGCGTCCTTGAAAGTACTTCATTTTCTCGTCGCTTTTTGCTGATTGCCCCAAAATTTCTTGTCCTCTATAGAGAGATATCGTTTCCACATATATATTGACCGATGCAGGGAATGCCCTTTTGTTCTTGGCTTTCCGCGCATGAGTTCTGACATGCCATCCGTGAAAACAAGGAGAATAAGGCATATAGCCGCTGGATTTTCTTCAATTCTGACCAAATGAGATTGCGGGATCATAGAGCATCTGCGAAAAGATACGTTTGTCCCTACCGGGGGCTAATGTCTATAAGCAACATAATCTCTCAATTTCCTTCAAAGGAAGTGCCAATGGGTTGAAACTTGTGCGAAAAACAGCGACGAATGATGTTCTTTGACTTTCAGGGCCAAAAAGTCCTGCTTAAGGCTGAATTTGAGGGTACTCCGGGCCTCCTGGCGCAAGCGAGGAGTATTTTCTGGATTCGCGCTCGCCGCGAGCAGTTTGAGTACTTATGGGTCCGACACGGACTCCGAATGACAAAATTATGACCGTTTTAGTGAACATCTGTCCATTCTATGGCAGTCCTTGAAAGTACTTCATTTTCTCGTGCGCTTTTTGCCTGATTGCCCCAAAATTTCTTGTCCTCTATAGAGGAGATATCGTTTCCACATATATATTGACCGATGCCAGGAATGCCCTTTTGTTCTTGGCTTTCACGCGCATGAGTTCTGACATGCCATCCGGCGAAAACAAGGAGAATAAGGCATATAGCCGCTGGATTTTCTTCAATTCTGACCAAATGAGATTGCCGGATCATAGAGCATCTGCGAAAAGGTATGTTTGTCCCTACCGAGGGCTAATGTCTATAAGCAACATAATCTCTCGAATTTCCTTCAAAGGAAGTGCCAATGGGTTGAAACTTGTCGAAAAACAGCGACGAATGATGTTCTTTGACTTTCGGGGCCAAAAGTCCTGCTTAAGGCTGTGTTTGAGGTACTCTGGGCCTCTGGCGCAAGCGAGTATTTTTTGGATTCAGCGCTTCGCTTGCGAGCAGTTTGAGTACTTATGGGTCGACCACGGACTCGAATGACAAAATTATGACCGTTTTAGTGAACATCTCTCCATTCTATGGCGGTCCTTGAAAGTACTTCATTTTCTCGTGCGCTTTTTGCTGATTGCCCCAAAATTTCTTGTCCTCTATAGAGGAGATATCGTTTCCACATATATATTGACCGATGCAGGGAATGCCCTTTTGTTCTTGGCTTTCCGCGCGCATGAGTTCTGACATGCCATCCGTGAAAACAAGGAGAATAAGGCATATAGCATTTGGATTTTCTTCAATTCTGACCAAATGAGATTGCCGGATCATAGAGCATCTGCGAAAAAATACGTTTGTCCCTACCGGGGGCTAATGTCTATAAGCAACATAATCTCTCAATTTCCTTCAAAGGAAGTGCCAATGGGTTGAAACTTGTCGAAAAACAGCGACGAATGATGTTCTTTGACTTTCGGGGCCAAAAGTCCTGCTTAAGGCTGAATTGAGGTACTCGGGCCTCTGGCATAGCGAGGAGTATTTTTTGGATTCGCGCGCTCGCCGTGAGCAGTTTGAGTACTTATGGGTCTGACACGGACTCCGAATGACAAAATTATGACCGTTTTAGTGAACATCTCTCCATTCTATGGCAGTCCTTGAAAGTACTTCATTTTCTCGTGCGCTTTTTGCCTGATTGCCCCAAAATTTCTTGTCCTCTATAGAGGAGATATCGTTTCCACATATATATTGACCGATGCAACGAATGCCCTTTTGTTCTTGGCTTTCACGCGCATGAGTTCTGACATGCCATCCGTGAAAACAAGGAGAATAAGGCATATAGCGCTGGATTTTCTTCAATTCTGGCCAAATGAGATTGCGGGATCATAGAGCATCTGCGAAAATATGTTTGTCCCTACCGAGGGCTAATGTCTATAAGCAACATAATCTCTCGAATTTCCTTCAAAAGGAAGTGCCAATGGGTTGAAACTTGTCTAAAAAACAGCGACGAATGATGTTCTTTGACTTTCGGGGCCAAAAGTCCTGCTTAAGGCTGAATTTGAGGTACTCGGGCCTCTGGCATAAGCGGGGAGTATTTTTGGATTCGCGCGCTTTCGCGCGAGCAGTTTGAGTACTTATGGGTCCGACCACGGACTCGAATGACAAAATTATGACCGTTTTAGTGAACATCTCTCCATTCTATGGCGGTCCTTGAAAGTACTTCATTTTCTCGTGCGCTTTTTGCTGATTGCCCCAAAATTTCTTGTCCTCTATAGAGGAATATCGTTTCCACATATATATTGACCGATGCGAGAATGCCCTTTTGTTCTTGGCTTTCCACGCGCATGAGTTCTGACATGCCATCCGGCGAAAACAAGGAGAATAAGGCATATAGCATTGGATTTTCTTCAATTCTGACCAAATGAGATTGCGGGATCATAGAGCATCTGCGAGAAAGATACGTTTGTCCCTACCGAGGGCTAATGTCTATAAGCAACATAATCTCTCGAATTTCCTTCAAAAGGAAGTGCCAATGGGTTGAAACTTGTGCGAAAAACAGCGACGAATGATGTTCTTTGACTTTCGGGGCCAAAAGTCCTGCTTAAGGCTGTGTTTGAGGTACTCCGGGCCTCTGGCATAAGCGGGAGTATTTTTGGATTCGCGCTTCGCCGCTTGAGCAGTTTGAGTACTTATGGGTCCGACACGGACTCGAATGACAAAATTATGACCGTTTTAGTGAACATCTCTCCATTCTATGGCGGTCCTTGAAAGTACTTCATTTTCTCGTGCTTTTTGCTGATTGCCCCAAAATTTCTTGTCCTCTATAGAGGAGATATCGTTTCCACATATATATTGACCGATGCAGGAATGCCCTTTTGTTCTTGGCTTTCACCGCGCATGAGTTCTGACATGCCATCCGGCGAAAACAAGGAGAATAAGGCATATAGCCGCTGGATTTTCTTCAATTCTGACCAAATGAGATTGCCGGATCATAGAGCATCTGCGAGAAAGGTATGTTTGTCCCTACCGAGGGGCTAATGTCTATAAGCAACATAATCTCTCAAATTTCCTTCAAAGGAAGTGCCAATGGGTTGAAACTTGTCTAAAAAACAGCGACGAATGATGTTCTTTGACTTTCGGGGCCAAAAGTCCTGCTTAAGGCTGAATTTGAGGTACTCCGGGCCTCTGGCGCATAGCGGGGAGTATTTTTGGATTCGCGCGCTTTCGCATGAGCAGTTTGAGTACTTATGGGTCCGACACGGACTCGAATGACAAAATTATGACCGTTTTAGTGAACATCTGTCCATTCTATGGCGGTCCTTGAAAGTACTTCATTTTCTCGTCGCTTTTTGCTGATTGCCCCAAAATTTCTTGTCCTCTATAGAGGAATATCGTTTCCACATATATATTGACCGATGCAGGGAATGCCCTTTTGTTCTTGGCTTTCCGCGCGTGAGTTCTGACATGCCATCCGTGAAAACAAGGAGAATAAGGCATATAGCCGCTGGATTTTCTTCAATTCTGACCAAATGAGATTGCGGGATCATAGAGCATCTGCGAAAATACGTTTGTCCCTACCGAGGGCTAATGTCTATAAGCAACATAATCTCTCAATTTCCTTCAAAGGAAGTGCCAATGGGTTGAAACTTGTCTAAAAACAGCGACGAATGATGTTCTTTGACTTTCGGGGCCAAAAGTCCTGCTTAAGGCTGTGTTGAGGTACTCCGGGCCTCTGGCGCAAGCGGGGTATTTTTGGATTCGCGCGCTTCGCCTTGCGAGCAGTTTAGTACTTATGGGTCCGACCACGGACTCGAATGACAAAATTATGACCGTTTTAGTGAACATCTCTCCATTCTATGGCGATCCTTGAAAGTACTTCATTTTCTCGTCGCTTTTGCTGATTGCCCCAAAATTTCTTGTCCTCTATAGAGAGATATCGTTTCCACATATATATTGACCGATGCGGGAATGCCCTTTTGTTCTTGGCTTTCCGCGCATGAGTTCTGACATGCCATCCGTGAAAACAAGGAGAATAAGGCATATAGCGCTGGATTTTCTTCAATTCTGACCAAATGAGATTGCGGGATCATAGAGCATCTGCGAAAAGATACGTTTGTCCCTACCGGGGCTAATGTCTATAAGCAACATAATCTCTCAATTTCCTTCAAAAGGAAGTGCCAATGGGTTGAAACTTGTCGAAAAACAGCGACGAATGATGTTCTTTGACTTTCGGGGCCAAAAGTCCTGCTTAAGGCTGTGTTTGAGGTACTCCGGGCCTCTGGCGCAAGCGGGAGTATTTTCTGGATTCGCGCTGCTCTTGAGAGCAGTTTAGTACTTATGGGTCCGACACGGACTCGAATGACAAAATTATGACCGTTTTAGTGAACATCTGTCCATTCTATGGCGGTCCTTGAAAGTACTTCATTTTCTCGTGCGCTTTTTGCTGATTGCCCCAAAATTTCTTGTCCTCTATAGAGGAGATATCGTTTCCACATATATATTGACCGATGCAGGAATGCCCTTTTGTTCTTGGCTTTCCGCGCGCGTGAGTTCTGACATGCCATCCGTGAAAACAAGGAGAATAAGGCATATAGCATTGGATTTTCTTCAATTCTGGCCAAATGAGATTGCCGGATCATAGAGCATCTGCGAGAAAATACGTTTGTCCCTACCGGGGGCTAATGTCTATAAGCAACATAATCTCTCGAATTTCCTTCAAAGGAAGTGCCAATGGGTTGAAACTTGTGCGAAAAACAGCGACGAATGATGTTCTTTGACTTTCGGGGCCAAAAGTCACCTTAAGGCTGAATTTGAGGTACTCCGGGCCTCTGGCGCAAGCGAGTATTTTTGGATTCGCGCTGCTTGCGCAGAGCAGTTTAGTACTTATGGGTCCGACCACGGACTCGAATGACAAAATTATGACCGTTTTAGTGAACATCTCTCCATTCTATGGCGGTCCTTGAAAGTACTTCATTTTCTCGTGCGCTTTTTGCTGATTGCCCCAAAATTTCTTGTCCTCTATAGAGGAGATATCGTTTCCACATATATATTGACCGATGCAGGAATGCCCTTTTGTTCTTGGCTTTCCGCGCGCATGAGTTCTGACATGCCATCCGGCGAAAACAAGGAGAATAAGGCATATAGCGCTGGATTTTCTTCAATTCTGACCAAATGAGATTGCGGGATCATAGAGCATCTGCGAGAAAGTACGTTTGTCCCTACCGAGGGGCTAATGTCTATAAGCAACATAATCTCTCGAATTTCCTTCAAAGGAAGTGCCAATGGGTTGAAACTTGTCGAAAAACAGCGACGAATGATGTTCTTTGACTTTCGGGGCAAAAAGTCACCTTAAGGCTGAATTGAGGTACTCCGGGCCTCTGGCGCATAGCGGGAGTATTTTTGGATTCGCACGCTCGCTCGCATGAGCAGTTTGAGTACTTATGGGTCGACCACGGACTCGAAATGACAAAATTATGACCGTTTTAGTGAACATCTGTCCATTCTATGGCGGTCCTTGAAAGTACTTCATTTTCTCGTCGCTTTTTGCTGATTGCCCCAAAATTTCTTGTCCTCTATAGAGGAGATATCGTTTCCACATATATATTGACCGATGCAGGGAATGCCCTTTTGTTCTTGGCTTTCCGCGCGTGAGTTCTGACATGCCATCCGTGAAAACAAGGAGAATAAGGCATATAGCATTGGATTTTCTTCAATTCTGACCAAATGAGATTGCGGGATCATAGAGCATCTGCGAAAAGATACGTTTGTCCCTACCGGGGCTAATGTCTATAAGCAACATAATCTCTCAATTTCCTTCAAAGGAAGTGCCAATGGGTTGAAACTTGTCGAAAAACAGACGAATGATGTTCTTTGACTTTCGGGGCCAAAAGTCCTGCTTAAGGCTGAATTGAGGGTACTCCGGGCCTCTGGCATAAGCGGGTATATTTCTGGATTCGCGCTCGCATGTGAGCAGTTTGAGTACTTATGGGTCCGACACGGACTCGAATGACAAAATTATGACCGTTTTAGTGAACATCTCTCCATTCTATGGCGGTCCTTGAAAGTACTTCATTTTCTCGTGCGCTTTTTGCTGATTGCCCCAAAATTTCTTGTCCTCTATAGAGGAGATATCGTTTCCACATATATATTGACCGATGCAGGAATGCCCTTTTGTTCTTGGCTTTCACGCGCATGAGTTCTGACATGCCATCCGGCGAAAACAAGGAGAATAAGGCATATAGCATTGGATTTTCTTCAATTCTGACCAAATGAGATTGCGGGATCATAGAGCATCTGCGAAAAGGTACGTTTGTCCCTACCGAGGGGCTAATGTCTATAAGCAACATAATCTCTCGAATTTCCTTCAAAGGAAGTGCCAATGGGTTGAAACTTGTCTAAAAAATAGCGACGAATGATGTTCTTTGACTTTCGGGGCCAAAAGTCCTGCTTAAGGCTGAATTGAGGTACTCCGGGCCTCTGGCATAGCGAGGAGTATTTTGGATTCAGCGCTTCGCCTTGAGCAGTTTGAGTACTTATGGGTCGACACGGACTCGAATGACAAAATTATGACCGTTTTAGTGAACATCTCTCCATTCTATGGCGGTCCTTGAAAGTACTTCATTTTCTCGTCGCTTTTTGCTGATTGCCCCAAAATTTCTTGTCCTCTATAGAGAGATATCGTTTCCACATATATATTGACCGATGCGGGAATGCCCTTTTGTTCTTGGCTTTCCGCAGCATGAGTTCTGACATGCCATCCGTGAAAACAAGGAGAATAAGGCATATAGCGCTGGATTTTCTTCAATTCTGACCAAATGAGATTGCGGATCATAGAGCATCTGCGAAAGGTACGTTTGTCCCTACCGGGGGCTAATGTCTATAAGCAACATAATCTCTCGAATTTCCTTCAAAGGAAGTGCCAATGGGTTGAAACTTGTGCGAAAAACAGCGACGAATGATGTTCTTTGACTTTCGGGGCCAAAAGTCACCTTAAGGCTGAATTTGAGGTACTCCGGGCCTCTGGCGCATAGCGGGATTATTTTTGGATTCGCGCTTCTCGCGAGCAGTTTAGTACTTATGGGTCCGACCACGGACTCGAATGACAAAATTATGACCGTTTTAGTGAACATCTCTCCATTCTATGGCGGTCCTTGAAAGTACTTCATTTTCTCGTGCGCTTTTTGCTGATTGCCCCAAAATTTCTTGTCCTCTATAGAGGAGATATCGTTTCCACATATATATTGACCGATGCGAGAATGCCCTTTTGTTCTTGGCTTTCCGCGCATGAGTTCTGACATGCCATCCGTGAAAACAAGGAGAATAAGGCATATAGCGCTGGATTTTCTTCAATTCTGGCCAAATGAGATTGCGGATCATAGAGCATCTGCGAGAAAGATATGTTTGTCCCTACCGAGGGCTAATGTCTATAAGCAACATAATCTCTCGAATTTCCTTCAAAGGAAGTGCCAATGGGTTGAAACTTGTCTAAAAAATAGCGACGAATGATGTTCTTTGACTTTCGGGGCCAAAAGTCCTGCTTAAGGCTGTTGAGGTACTCGGGCCTCTGGCGCAAGCGGGGTATTTTCTGGATTCGCGCGCTTCTCGCATGAGCAGTTTGAGTACTTATGGGTCGACACGGACTCGAAATGACAAAATTATGACCGTTTTAGTGAACATCTCTCCATTCTATGGCGGTCCTTGAAAGTACTTCATTTTCTCGTGCGCTTTTTGCTGATTGCCCCAAAATTTCTTGTCCTCTATAGAGGAGATATCGTTTCCACATATATATTGACCGATGCAGGGAATGCCCTTTTGTTCTTGGCTTTCCGCGCATGAGTTCTGACATGCCATCCGTGAAAACAAGGAGAATAAGGCATATAGCGCTGGATTTTCTTCAATTCTGACCAAATGAGATTGCGGGATCATAGAGCATCTGCGAAAAATACGTTTGTCCCTACCGGGGGCTAATGTCTATAAGCAACATAATCTCTCAATTTCCTTCAAAAGGAAGTGCCAATGGGTTGAAACTTGTCGAAAAACAGCGACGAATGATGTTCTTTGACTTTCGGGGCCAAAAGTCCTGCTTAAGGCTGTGTTGAGGTACTCGGGCCTCTGGCGCAAGCGGGGAGTATTTTCTGATTCGCGCTCGCTTCGCCGCGAGCAGTTTGAGTACTTATGGGTCCGACCACGGACTCGAATGACAAAATTATGACCGTTTTAGTGAACATCTGTCCATTCTATGGCGTCCTTGAAAGTACTTCATTTTCTCGTGCGCTTTTTGCTGATTGCCCCAAAATTTCTTGTCCTCTATAGAGGAATATCGTTTCCACATATATATTGACCGATGCAGGAATGCCCTTTTGTTCTTGGCTTTCACGCGCGTGAGTTCTGACATGCCATCCGGCGAAAACAAGGAGAATAAGGCATATAGCCGCTGGATTTTCTTCAATTCTGGCCAAATGAGATTGCGGGATCATAGAGCATCTGCGAAAAAATATGTTTGTCCCTACCGAGGGGCTAATGTCTATAAGCAACATAATCTCTCGAATTTCCTTCAAAAGGAAGTGCCAATGGGTTGAAACTTGTCGAAAAACAGTGACGAATGATGTTCTTTGACTTTCGGGGCCAAAAGTCCTGCTTAAGGCTGTGTTGAGGTACTCGGGCCTCTGGCATAGCGGGGAGTATTTTCTGGATTCGCGCTTTCGCCGCGAGCAGTTTGAGTACTTATGGGTCGACCACGGACTCGAATGACAAAATTATGACCGTTTTAGTGAACATCTGTCCATTCTATGGCGGTCCTTGAAAGTACTTCATTTTCTCGTGCGCTTTTTGCTGATTGCCCCAAAATTTCTTGTCCTCTATAGAGGAATATCGTTTCCACATATATATTGACCGATGCAGGAATGCCCTTTTGTTCTTGGCTTTCCGCGCGTGAGTTCTGACATGCCATCCGTGAAAACAAGGAGAATAAGGCATATAGCATGGATTTTCTTCAATTCTGGCCAAATGAGATTGCGGGATCATAGAGCATCTGCGAGAAAATACGTTTGTCCCTACCGGGGGCTAATGTCTATAAGCAACATAATCTCTCGAATTTCCTTCAAAAGGAAGTGCCAATGGGTTGAAACTTGTCGAAAAACAGCGACGAATGATGTTCTTTGACTTTCGGGGCCAAAAGTCCTGCTTAAGGCTGTGTTGAGGTACTCCGGGCCTCTGGCGCAAGCGGGGTATTTTTTGGATTCAGCGCTTCGCTTGCGAGCAGTTTGAGTACTTATGGGTCCGACCACGGACTCGAATGACAAAATTATGACCGTTTTAGTGAACATCTGTCCATTCTATGGCGGTCCTTGAAAGTACTTCATTTTCTCGTGCGCTTTTTGCTGATTGCCCCAAAATTTCTTGTCCTCTATAGAGGAGATATCGTTTCCACATATATATTGACCGATGCAGGAATGCCCTTTTGTTCTTGGCTTTCCGCGCGTGAGTTCTGACATGCCATCCGGCGAAAACAAGGAGAATAAGGCATATAGCCGCTGGATTTTCTTCAATTCTGACCAAATGAGATTGCGGATCATAGAGCATCTGCGAAAAGGTACGTTTGTCCCTACCGAGGGCTAATGTCTATAAGCAACATAATCTCTCGAATTTCCTTCAAAGGAAGTGCCAATGGGTTGAAACTTGTCGAAAAACAGCGACGAATGATGTTCTTTGACTTTCGGGGCCAAAAGTCACCTTAAGGCTGAATTTGAGGTACTCCGGGCCTCTGGCATAGCGGGTATTTTTTTGGATTCGCGCTTTCGCCTTGAGCAGTTTGAGTACTTATGGGTCCGACACGGACTCGAATGACAAAATTATGACCGTTTTAGTGAACATCTCTCCATTCTATGGCGGTCCTTGAAAGTACTTCATTTTCTCGTCGCTTTTTGCTGATTGCCCCAAAATTTCTTGTCCTCTATAGAGAATATCGTTTCCACATATATATTGACCGATGCAGGAATGCCCTTTTGTTCTTGGCTTTCCGCGCGTGAGTTCTGACATGCCATCCGTGAAAACAAGGAGAATAAGGCATATAGCGCTGGATTTTCTTCAATTCTGACCAAATGAGATTGCGGGATCATAGAGCATCTGCGAAAAGATGCGTTTGTCCCTACCGAGGGCTAATGTCTATAAGCAACATAATCTCTCAAATTTCCTTCAAAAGGAAGTGCCAATGGGTTGAAACTTGTCGAAAAAACAACGACGAATGATGTTCTTTGACTTTCGGGGCCAAAAGTCCTGCTTAAGGCTGAATTGAGGTACTCCGGGCCTCTGGCGCAAGCGGAGTATTTTTGGATTCGCGCTCGCGCATGGCAGTTTAGTACTTATGGGTCCGACCACGGACTCGAATGACAAAATTATGACCGTTTTAGTGAACATCTGTCCATTCTATGGCGGTCCTTGAAAGTACTTCATTTTCTCGTGCGCTTTTTGCTGATTGCCC
The DNA here is from genome assembly GCA_021437245.1 of Aegilops speltoides. Taxonomy (NCBI): domain Eukaryota; kingdom Viridiplantae; phylum Streptophyta; class Magnoliopsida; order Poales; family Poaceae; genus Aegilops; species Aegilops speltoides. The sequence continues at coordinate 167,044,531 of CM038145.1, forward strand.
CAAAATTTCTTGTCCTCTATAGAGGAGATATCGTTTCCACATATATATTGACCGATGCAGGAATGCCCTTTTGTTCTTGGCTTTCCGCAGCGCATGAGTTCTGACATGCCATCCGTGAAAACAAGGAGAATAAGGCATATAGCCGCTGGATTTTCTTCAATTCTGACCAAATGAGATTGCCGGATCATAGAGCATCTGCGAGAAAATACGTTTGTCCCTACCGGGGGCTAATGTCTATAAGCAACATAATCTCTCGAATTTCCTTCAAAAGGAAGTGCCAATGGGTTGAAACTTGTCGAAAAACAGCGACGAATGATGTTCTTTGACTTTCGGGGCCAAAAGTCCTGCTTAAGGCTGTGTTGAGGTACTCCGGGCCTCCTGGCGCAAGCGGGGAGTATTTTTTGGATTCGCGCGCTTGCCGCGAGCAGTTTGAGTACTTATGGGTCCGACACGGACTCCGAATGACAAAATTATGACCGTTTTAGTGAACATCTCTCCATTCTATGGCAGTCCTTGAAAGTACTTCATTTTCTCGTGCGCTTTTTGCCTGATTGCCCCAAAATTTCTTGTCCTCTATAGAGGAGATATCGTTTCCACATATATATTGACCGATGCCAGGAATGCCCTTTTCTTCTTGGCTTTCCGCGCGTGAGTTCTGACATGCCATCCGGCGAAAACAAGGAGAATAAGGCATATAGCCGCTGGATTTTCTTCAATTCTGACCAAATGAGATTGCGGGATCATAGAGCATCTGCGAAAAATATGTTTGTCCCTACCGAGGGGCTAATGTCTATAAGCAACATAATCTCTCGAATTTCCTTCAAAAGGAAGTGCCAATGGGTTGAAACTTGTTTGAAAAATAGCGACGAATGATGTTCTTTGACTTTCGGGGCCAAAAGTCCTGCTTAAGGCTGTGTTGAGGTACTCGGGCCTCTGGCACAAGCGGGGAGTATTTTCTGGATTCACACTTCGCCGCGAGCAGTTTGAGTACTTATGGGTCCGACCACGGACTCGAATGACAAAATTATGACCGTTTTAGTGAACATCTGTCCATTCTATGGCGGTCCTTGAAAGTACTTCATTTTCTCGTCGCTTTTTTGCTGATTGCCCCAAAATTTCTTGTCCTCTATAGAGGAGATATCGTTTCCACATATATATTGACCGATGCAGGGAATGCCCTTTTGTTCTTGGCTTTCCGCGCGTGAGTTCTGACATGCCATCCGTGAAAACAAGGAGAATAAGGCATATAGCCGCTGGATTTTCTTCAATTCTGACCAAATGAGATTGCGGGATCATAGAGCATCTGCGAGAAAATACGTTTGTCCCTACCGGGGGCTAATGTCTATAAGCAACATAATCTCTCAATTTCCTTCAAAAGGAAGTGCCAATGGGTTGAAACTTGTCTAAAAACAACGACGAATGATGTTCTTTGACTTTCGGGGCCAAAAGTCCTGCTTAAGGCTGTGTTTGAGGTACTCCGGGCCTCTGGCATAAGCGAGAGTATTTTTTGGATTCGCGCGCTTCGCCGCTGAGCAGTTTGAGTACTTATGGGTCCGACCACGGACTCGAATGACAAAATTATGACCGTTTTAGTGAACATCTCTCCATTCTATGGCGGTCCTTGAAAGTACTTCATTTTCTCGTGCGCTTTTTGCTGATTGCCCCAAAATTTCTTGTCCTCTATAGAGGAGATATCGTTTCCACATATATATTGACCGATGCAGGGAATGCCCTTTTGTTCTTGGCTTTCCGCGCGCGTGAGTTCTGACATGCCATCCGGCGAAAACAAGGAGAATAAGGCATATAGCCGCTGGATTTTCTTCAATTCTGGCCAAATGAGATTGCGGGATCATAGAGCATCTGCGAAAAGATACGTTTGTCCCTACCGGGGGCTAATGTCTATAAGCAACATAATCTCTCAAATTTCCTTCAAAAGGAAGTGCCAATGGGTTGAAACTTGTCTGAAAAACAGCGACGAATGATGTTCTTTGACTTTCAGGGCCAAAAAGTCCTGATTAAGGCCGTATTTGAGGGTACTCCGGGCCTCCTGGCACAAGCGGGGAGTATTTTCTGGATTCGCACGCTCGCCGCGAGTAGTTTGAGTACTTGTGGGTCTGACACGGACTCCGAATGACAAAATTATGACCGTTTTAGTGAACATCTCTCCATTCTATGGCTGTCCTTGAAAGTACTTCATTTTCTCGTGCGCTTTTTGCTGATTGCCCCAAAATTTCTTGTCCTCTATAGAGGAGATATCGTTTCCACATATATATTGACCGATGCAGGAATGCCCTTTTGTTCTTGGCTTTCCGCGCGTGTGAGTTCTGACATGCCATCCGTGAAAACAAGGAGAATAAGGCATATAGCCGCTGGATTTTCTTCAATTCTGGCCAAATAGATTGCCGGATCATAGAGCATCTGCGAAAAGGTATGTTTGTCCCTACCAAATGTCTATAAGCAACATAATCTCTCGAATTTCCTTCAAAAGGAAGTGCCAATGGGTTGAATGAGAAACAGCGGCGAATGATGTTCTTTGACTTTCATAGAGCATCTGCGAAAGGTATGTTTGTCCCTACCGGTGATAGAGGCAAAGGTGTCCGTCTTTCGATGAGATGGTGGATTTAAGCTTTGGTGGAAGTCGACTTTGGCGATCCGACTCTGACGTCTTGCGAGGGCGTCGCGCCTTATGTCGCTAAACCAACTCCGAGAGGTTATTGACCACGCGAACACGATCAACGACCACGAGTCATTTCCTGCGAGCAAGCGAAGAACAAGCAAGCTGAGATTGCAATCTGGATATTGCGAATATAAGATGAAAGCTTTATTGATCAAGGTGGGGTTACGTGGCGCCTTTATGCAGTCGTTGAACACAAGCGAAATCTGCGAAGTTGCAGCTATGGCGAACTTTTAATCTAAACAAAACCCAAAGTCTAAGCGGTGCCCTAAGGGCTGTATATATGGAGGAAGAGGGGTGAATTTCGTGGCCCTTGGTGGAGGGTCGAAACTAACCCTATCTCTTGTTTCCCCACACATCGGACTCTAAAATAGCCTATACTAATGTATTTCGAAATTACATGGGCTGGCCCAATAATAAGGTGACGTGACACCTAGAATAGCCTCTGGACGAAATTTATGAAGTGGCATCTTGTATATTTCGTCCAAGGCTTCATGCACTCATTATGGTGGCTTCAAAGTCTGAAATCATCACTTGTAACTCCGTTCTTGTCCCCCTTAGCATGCCATCATCTCCATGCTTGTTCTTGCTCCAATGTTCATCCTTCTCCAAGCTAGGCCCTTCATTTGTAAGCAAAACAAATGTATCCAATTTAAGCGACATCATATTCTCATGAACATTAGAATCATTACCAAGCGAAAGTACACAGTAATTTAGTTGGCGTCTTGTGAGCTCTAGTAATTGGTCCGATATGTATAGCGGCGGGGGCTGTGGGTGTAACAATGGTATTGATGTCCTCATCATCCTCCCTTCTTGAAATGAAGTGCGTCCTCGACGGAAGTTCATCTTCCTCACCCAAATATGGCTTCAAATCTGCAATGTTAAAAGTGGGACTAACCCCAAAATCTGCGAGGCAGCTCAAGTTTATATGCATTATCATTTACTTTCTCCAACACCTTAAAGGGACCAGCAGCACGTGGCATTAGCTTTGATTTGCGCAAATCGAAATCTATCCTTACATAAATGTAACCAAACAAGATCTCGGTGCAAACACAACATGTTTTCTACCCTTATCTCCAGCAAGTTTATATTTAGCATTCATCGCTCAATGTTTTCCTTAGTTAACTCATGCATTTTAAAATCAATTCAACGTTCTTTAGCATCAAAATTAACCTTCTCCGAAGATGGAAGAAGCGACAAATCAATAGGTGCACGGTGGAAACCATACACAACTTCAAAGGGCACATCTTAGTAGTAGAATGCAATGAGCGATTATAAGCAAATTCAATATGAGGCAAGCATTCCTCCCACATTTTCTTATTATTCTTTAGAACAGCCCTAAGCATAGTAGACAATGTTCTATTGACTACTTGAGTTTATCCATCGGTTTGGGGTGACAAGTAGTACTAAAAGCAGTTTAGTCCCCAACTTAGCCCATAAACATCTCCAAAAGTGGCTAAGAAATTTAGTATCACGATCTGAAACAATAGTATTTGGCACACCATGCAAGCGAATAATTTCACGAAAGAACAAATCAGCAACATTAACGACATCATCGCTTTTATGACATGGTATAAAGTGTGCCATTTTAGAGAATCTATCCACGACAACAAATATGCTATCCCTCCTTCTTTGTTCTAGGTAAACCTAAAACAAAGTCCATAGATATATCCTCCCAAGGAACACTAGAGTGCAGGCAAAGGCATATATAAACCATGAGGATTGAGTCGTGACTTAGCTTTTTGACATGTAGTGCAGCGAGCAATAAAAGCGCTCAACATCCGTCTCATCTTTGGCCAAAAGAAATGTGTAGCAAATCGTCCTCCGTCTTCTTCACGCCAAAGTGTCCCATTAGTCCTCCTCCATCGCCTCCTGCAACAACAAAAGGCGAGCGGAGCTAGCTGGAATGCATAGCTTGTTAGCACGGAACACAAATCCATCATTAACGACAAACTTGTTCCATGTTCTTCCTTCTTTACAATTCTGCAATACATCTTTAAAATCAGCATCATGCACATATTGATCTTTGATGGTCTCCAAACCAAATATTTTGAAGTCAAGTTGTGAAAGCATAGTATAGCGACGAGACAATGCATCGACAATAACATTTTCTTTACCCTTCTTGTGTTTAATGACATAAGGAAAGTCTCAATGAATTCAACCCATTTAGCATGTCTACGATTCAGTTTAGCTTGACTTTTAATATGTTTCAAAGATTCATGATCGAATGTATAACAAATTCTTTGGGCCATAAATAATGTTGCCATGTTTCTAAAGTCGAACAAGAGCATATAATTCTTTATCATAAGTAGAATAATTCAGACTAGGCCCTCAATTTTTGAGAAAAGTATGCAACAGGTTTGCCATCTTGTAATAACACACCTCTAATCCAATTCCACTAGCATCACATTCAAGCTCAAAAGTCTTATTAAAATCGGGAAGTTGGAGTAAAGGGCATGTGTCAACTTATCTTTCAATACCGTGAAGGCTTCTTCTGTCGGTACCCCAAACAAAAGGCACATCCTTCTTTGTAAGCTCATTGAGAGGTGCAGCAATGGTGCTGAAATCTCTCACAAAGCGCCTATAGAAACCAGCGAGGCCAAGAAAACTCCTCACTTGTGTGACCGTTTTGGGCTGCGGCCAACTCTCAATAGCTTCAATCTTGGCTTTATCAACTTCAATTCCTGTGGAGTAACAACATAGCCAAGAAAAGATACTCGATCGGTGCAAAGGTGCACTTCCCAAGGTTACCAAACAAGCGTGCATCACGTAGAGCATTAAAAACAACACGTAAATGTTCCAAATGTTCTTCCAAAGATTTGCTATAAATCAATATATCATCAAAATAGACTACCACAAATCGTCCAATGAAAGCACGTAAAACTTAGTTCATTAATCTCATGAAAGTACTAGGTGCATTAGTTAACCCAAAGGCATGACTAACCACTCATATAATCCAAACTTAGTTTTAAATGCTGTTTTCCATTCATCTCCCAATTTCATACGAATTTGATGGTATCCACTCATAAATCAACTTTGGAGAATATTGTAGAACCACTCAATTCATCAAGCATATCATCTAGCCTAGGAATAGGGTGGCGATAACGAATAGTAATATTATTAATGCCTCTACAATCAACACACATCGTGATGTACCATCCTTTTTCGGCACTAGAATAATAGGAACAGCACAAGGACTAAGGGATTCGCGTATATAACCTTTGTCGAGCAGCTCTTGTACTTGGCGCATAATCTCCTTCGTCTCCTCTGGATTGATGCGGTATGGTGCGGGTTGGGTAATGATGCACGGGAATTAAGTCAATTTGATGCTCAATCCCTCGAATAGGTGGTAATCCGGTGGCACGTCTTGTGGAAAGGCGTCGGCGAACTCTGCAAAATGTTAGTGACAGCGGGGGGCAAAGAGGAAAACCGTCCTCGAATGAAAATAATGCCTCTTTGCACACAAAAGCATAGCAAACAGATTTGCTAAAATCTAGCTCATCAATATCAGATTTGGTGGCAAGTAAACATGCACTTTTCAATTTAATTTGAAGCAACACTAGATGGTTTATTATTAGGCTTCATGTGTTGCTCAAATTCTTTTGCCACAATCTGATTTTCACTCTTATTTTTCTCTGTTTTGCTTTATTAGCTCTATTAATATCATCTTTCAAAATGGACTCGAGAGTCATAGGAAGCAAAGTAATATTTTTATCCTTATGAACAAGAGTATCTTGATTGTTTCTACCATGGTGTCTGAAATTTTTATCAAATTGCCATGGTCTACCAAGTAATAAGGAACATGCTTGCATAGGTACCACATCACAATCAACATAATCAGCATATGTAGAGATACTAAAATGCACACGAGCGATCGTGTTACCTTAACCTTGCATTGTTGTTGAACCATTGGATGTAGTAAGGATGTGGATGTGGTCTTGTGGTGAGAGATAGCTTCTCCACCATCTCCATGCTAGCCAAGTTGTTGCAGCTCCCTCCATCTATGATGGCCTTGAATAGAGCGTTCCTTCACAACTCCTTTGTATGGAACAAATTATGCCTCTGATTTTGCTCAGCTTGTGTAACCTGCACACTCAAAACACGTTGAGCAACTAAACATTCATACTGTCGGCATCTTGACAGCCATGTATTGTGTCTCATGATCAGAATCATCTCCACCGTGTTCCTCATGTGTAATAAGAGCCAAAGTCTCCTCATCATAGTCACTAAGCGGACTCATACCCACCATCCTCGGTAGCAATCATCACACGCTGAGATTTGCATTCTCTCATAAAATGTCCTCTTCCCTTACAATGACGACAAATAATATCACTTGTGTGCCTGTTGGCGCCATGGAAGAAGAAGAGCTCTGTGCGAGCCAGCGGTGTGCTCTTGGCGGATAGTGGTGGTTGTGCACCTTTCTTGTATCACGGTTGGAGGTGGCACTGAAGGAGGTGATGGTGCGGTGGAAGTAGATGATGCGTGGTGTCCATGATGAAGGTCGACCTGCGAGAAAAGTTAGTGCGGCGCCAATGCACATCGATCCTGCACTTCACGTTCAGCTTTACAAGCAAGATGGAATAAGCAGTGATATTATTATAATCCTTATAGTCTAGAATGGTGCGAATCTCTCTATTTAATCCACCCGAAAAGCGTGCAAGCATAGCTTCATTCTCCTCAACAATACCACATCTAATCAAGCCGGTTTGTAATTCACGATAATATTCTTCTCTGAAATTTTTCCTTGTCTTAAGCGCTGCAATTTTGAAGTAATTCACGTTGATAATATGGTGGAACCCAGCGAGTGCGCATAGCAGTTTTCAAAGCAGCCCAAGTAGCTGGAGCAGGATATAATCTACAATGTTGAGACCACCAAACACATGCAAAGCTAGTGAAAGCACAAACAGCGACGAGAACACGTCTCTCCTCGGGATATTGTAAACATGTAAATCGTTGTTCAGTTTCTAACTCCCAAGTAAGATATATATCGAGGAACATATCTACCCTCAAATGGTGGAATATTCAATTTCAGTTTAGGGAGATGGTCATGATCTCGTACTGAGGGAGCCCTAATATTGCCATTATTTGCATGTGGGCGACACGGTGGTTGTGGTCTTGGTGGTTGCGTGGTTACGATGTTGATCAACCTCATCCTCATAATCGTCCACATACTCATCATCCTCCTCGGTACCACCAGCAGCGATGGCGAGGCCAAAGCACCAACAGCGATGGCAATGGCACGAAATTTTGTCTGGCTCAATAGGAACCTGCTGAGCTCGTCCATCTTGATTCGGAAGAGGCGTAGTTGTTGTCGTTCTTGAGAGTGCGATAGGTGCAGCCGGCGGTGGTTGTGGAAAAGCAGCGAGCAATTCATCAAACTTGCTATCAAGCTTTGTTTCAAGCGTCTTCTCAATGCCATCTATCTTCTCCATGGCCTCGTCAAATCTGTTTACCACATCTTGCACTGTCCAATCATCATTTCTTGAAACTTATCATGTAGCTGTTTGTTAAATCGGTTCTCCCAATCAGTCTCATCGGCTTGTGATCCTGCCATGGTTAGCAGCAATAGAAACACACAAGAATATGATCCTCTGAGACTACTAGGAAGTGGTGGTGGTGGTGTGGTGGGCATCACAAATCCGTCAAGCAAATCTCAAATTCTTACGGTTCTTACCCAGCGGCGGTGGTGATCGGCAACCGTTGTAGTCAAAACTCTCAAAGCTTGGATATAGCGATTACGGGGAGAATCAAGCATACGACGTAGATGTATGTGGAGCTGGGAAGGCTTATAATATGGTAGCAAAAAGATTGACAATAATCAATTCGAGAGATGCAAAGTTGAATAAGCGCTCAGCAGCAGTCTTGTCTTGGTCCTAGGCTGAACCGTGCTAGAGGCGAGCCTAGAACACTAACAAAATCACGGCGCTGCTGCGTAAACAAGGGAGGAGCACACTCTGAATTTTTTTCTCTTTTTTTTCCTTTTTTTTTGCACTTTTTTCCTCTTTTTTTTTTTTTTTTGCTCATAACAAATTTTTTCGGAAAAAGTCTACAAATGGTCTAAAACTGCCTAGCGAATTTTCCGGACTTAGTTTTTTTTTTTGAGCTGGAACTATTTTTCTTCTGCGGATGGCTTGGAAGTTGGGGAGTCCTCTGCTATCACGACTTCGGATGTCGCGTGATCTGGAAATCGAGAACAATGCAACAATTCTTGGACTCGGACTAGGACTGGTGGCGGAGATGAATCTGGTGGAACTTCGGATTGGTGGCGGAGATGAATCTGGTGGAACTTCGGATGGTGGCGGAGATGAATCTGGTGGAACTTCGGATTGGTGGCGGATATATGTTGCGGTGGACTCGGATGGGCGTGATGGCGGCGGATATGTGGTGGCGTATATGGATTCGGATTGGCGGTGAATATGTGGTGGTGGTATATGGCGGCGGCGGCGTGACAACTTTGTGAGCGAGACTTCGAAACTCTAAAGACTAGGCGCTAAGACCAGCAACTTGACACGGCGATGCAACATAAATTCAACAAAGCAAATCTGAAAAAAGATTATGCAAAGGCTCAGATTGGTTGGATGGGATGAACTAACCTAATTTTTTTGGCTTTTTATGGACTATAGGTATGAAGAACAGACTCGATCTAAACTACGAAAAAGCGTAAAATCTCACGAGCAACACGGAAATCGATACCACTTGATAGAGGCAAAGGTGTCCGTCTTTCGATGAGATGGTGGATTTACGCTTTGGTGGAAGTCGACTTTGGCGATCCGACTCTGAGCGTCTGCGAGGGCGTCGGCGCCTTAACAATCGCTAAACCAACTCCGAGAGGTTATTGACCACGCGAACACGATCAACGACCACGAGGTCTATTTCCTGCGAGCAAGCGAAGAACAAGCAAGCTGAGATTGCAATCTGGATATTGCGAATATAAGATGAAAGCTTTATTGATCAAGGTGGGGTTACGTGGCGCCTTTATGCAGTCGTTGAACACAAGCGAAATCTGCGAAGTTGCAGCTATGGCGAACTTTTAATCTAAACAAAACCCAAAGTCTAAGCGGTGCCCTAAGGGCTGTATATATGGAGGAAGAGGGGTGAATTTCGTGGCCCTTGGTGGAGGGTCGAAACTAACCCTATCTCTTGTTTCCCCACATATCTGGACTCTAAAATAGCCTATACTAATGTATTTCGAAATTACATGGGCTGGCCCAATAATAAGGTGACGCACACCTAGAATAGCCTCTGGACGAAATTTATGAAGTGGCATCTTGTATATTTCGTCCAAGGCTTCATGCACTCATTATGGTGGCTTCAAAGTCTGAAATCATCACTTGTAACTCCGTTCTTGTCCCCCTTAGCATGCCATCATCTCCATGCTTGTTCTTGCTCAATGTTCATCCTTCTCCAAGCTAGGCCCTTCATTTGTAAGCAAAACAAATGTATCCAATTTAAGCGACATCATATTCTCATGAACATTAGAATCATTACCAAAAAGCGAAAGTACACAGTAATTTAGTTGGCGTCTTGTGAGCTCTAGTAATTGGTCCGATATGTATAGCGGCGGGGGGCTGTGGGTGTAACAATGGTATTGATGTCCTCATCACAATGTCTATAAGCAACATAATCTCTCGAACTTCCTTCAACATAATCTCTCAAGTGCCAATGGGTTGAAACTTGTCGAAAAATAGTGACGAATGATGTTCTTTGACTTTCGGGGCCAAAAGTCTGATTAAGGCCGTGTTGAGGTACTCCGGGCCTCTGGCGCTGGCGAGGCGTATTTTTGGATTCAGCATTTCGCCATGCAGAGCTTTTAGTACTTGTGGGTCCGACCACGGACTCGAATGACAAAATTATGACCGTTTTAGTGAACATCTCTCCATTCTATGGCGGTCCTTGAAAGTACTTCATTTTCTCGTCGCTTTTGCTGATTGCCCCAAAATTTCTTGTCCTCTATAGAGGAGATATCGTTTCCACATATATATTGACCGATGCAGGGAATGCCCTTTTGTTCTTGGCTTTCCGCGCGCATGAGTTACTGACATGCCATCCGTGAAAACAAGGAGAATAAGGCATATAGCCGCTGGATTTTCTTCAATTCTGCCAAATGAGATTGCGGATCATAGAGCATCTGCGAAAGGTATGTTTGTCCCTACCGAGGGGGCTAATGTCTATAAGCAACATAATCTCTCGAATTTCCTTCAAAAGGAAGTGCCAATGGGTTGAAACTTGTCGAAAAACAGCGACGAATGATGTTCTTTGACTTTCGGGGCCAAAAGTCCTGCTTAAGGCTGAATTTGAGGTACTCGGGCCTCTGGCGCAAGCGGGTAGTATTTTTTAGATTCAGCGCTTCATGGCGAGTTGTTTAGTACTTATGGGTCCGACCACGGACTCGAATGACAAAATTATGACCGTTTTAGTGAACATCTCTCCATTCTATGGCGGTCCTTGAAAGTACTTCATTTTCTCGTGCGCTTTTTGCTGATTGCCCCAAAATTTCTTGTCCTCTATAGAGGAGATATCGTTTCCACATATATATTGACCGATGCAGGAATGCCCTTTTGTTCTTGGCTTTCCGCGCGCATGAGTTCTGACATGCCATCCGGTGAAAACAAGGAGAATAAGGCATATAGCGCTGGATTTTCTTCAATTCTGGCCAAATGAGATTGCCGGATCATAGAGCATCTGCGAAAGGTATGTTTGTCCCTACCGAGGGCTAATGTCTATAAGCAACATAATCTCTCGAATTTCCTTCAAAAGGAAGTGCCAATGGGTTGAAACTTGTCGAAAAAACAGCGACGAATGATGTTCTTTGACTTTCGGGGCCAAAAGTCCTGCTTAAGGCCGTGTTTGAGGTACTCGGGCCTCTGGCATAGCGGGGAGTATTTTCTGGATTCGCGTGCTCATGACAAGAGCAGTTTGAGTACTTATGGGTCCGACACGGACTCAAATGAAAAAAATTATGACCGTTTTAGTGAACATCTCTCCATTCTATGGCGGTCCTTGAAAAGTACTTCATTTTCTCGTCGCTTTTTGCTGATTGCCCCAAAATTTCTTGTCCTCTATAGAGGAATATCGTTTCCACATATATATTGACCGATGCCGGGAATGCCCTTTTGTTCTTGGCTTTCACGCGCGTGAGTTCTGACATGCCATCCGTGAAAACAAGGAGAATAAGGCATATAGCATTGGATTTTCTTCAATTCTGAGATTGCAAATGATGATTGCACCCACAGCCCTGGGATCATAGAGCTCGCATGCGCCAACTAAATCCCATGTAATTTCGAAATACATTAGTATAGGCTATTTTTAGAGTCCGTATGTGTGGGGAAACAAGAGATAGGGTTAGTTTGGACCCCTCCACCAAGGGCCACGAAATTCACCCCTCTTCCTCCATATATACAGCCCTTAGGGCACCGTTTAGACTTAGGTTTTGTTTAGATCAAAAGTTAGCCATAGCTGCAACCGCGTGCCGTTTGTGTTCAGCGACCGGACAAAGCGTCCGAGAACCCCACCTTGATCAATAAAGCTTTCATCTTATATTCGCAATATCCAGTTGCAATCTCGGTTTCTTGCTTGTTCTTCGTTTGCTCGCGGAAATAGACCCTCGTGGTCGGGTTGATCGTGTTCGGCGTGGTCAATAACCTCTCGGAGTTGGTTTAGCGATTGCTAAAGCGCGGCGTCCTCGCCTTCGTAGTCGGATCGTCAAAGTCGACTTCCACCAAGCGAAATCCACCATCTCATCGAAAGGCGGGACACCTTTGCCTCTATCAAGTGGTATCAGTTTCCGGGTTGCTCGGTGAGATTTTCTGATTTTAAGTAGTTTAGATCGAGTCGTCTTCATACCTATAGTCCACGAAAAAGCCACAAAAAAAATTAGGGTTAGTTCATCCTATCCGAACCGATCGAGCCTTTGCATAATCTTTTACGTATTTGCATTGTTGAATTTGCGGTTGCATCGTCGTGTCTAGTTCTTTGGTCTTAGAGTCTAGTCTTTTAGAGTTTGAGTTACGGTCATAAGTTGTCCGCGCCGCCGCGCATTATCATCATACCCTGCCATCCACCACCACCGCTTATCCGCCACCGCTTGAATCCGTATCCATATACCACCACGCTTATCATACGCTTGAATCCGTATCCATATACCACCACCGCTGCCATATACAACCACGCCCATATACCACCAATCCGAGTTCCTTGCATATTAGGTTTGTTTTGAGGATTCATCTAATTTCGATTCGTGTTTCTGATGCGAGTAGGTTTGATTCGACAATCTTTTGCCGTCCGTAGAAGAGGTTGGTTTCAAAAAAAAAAAAAAAAATTTCCAAAAGCGCATGCGGGACAAAAAATTTCCAAAAGCATGCGGGACAAAAATTTTCCAAAAGCATACGGGACAAAAAATTTACGGCTATCCTATTTTTTGACCCGTTTCGGTTTTAGGTCGAGGCGATCGAAAAAAAAAAAAGTTGAAAAAAATTTACGTGCCCATCTGTCGGTTTGGCGTGGGAAGAGTTTTGAGACACTTTCGCCATTATAGTGATTTTTCAAAAAAAAAAAAAAAAAAAAAAAAAAAAAAAAAAAAAAAAAAAAAAAAAAAAAAAAAAATCAGAGTGTGCTCCTCCCTTGTTTACGTGCAGTGCCCGTGATTTTGTTAGTGTTCTAGGCTCGCGTCTCTAGCGGTCTAGCCTAGGACCAGCCTGATCTGTCGTTGGCGTTTATTCAACTTTGCATCTCTGAATTGATTATTCTTGACCCTTTTGCTACCATATTATAAGCCTTCCAGCTCCACATACATCTCGTCGTCGTTTGACTCTCCACAGCAATCGCTCTATCAAGCTTTGAGAGTTTTGATTACAACGGTTGCCGATCACCGCTTTCTTTGGGTAGGCTGGTAAAATTTGAGATTTGCTTGCGGTTGTGACACCACCACCACCTCTTGTTAGTAGTCTGTAGGATCATATTCTTGTGTGTTTCTATTCTTTGCTAACCATGGCGGGATCACAATCCGGCGAGGCCGATTGGGAGAACATGACGAACAAACAGCTACATGATAAATTTCAGCAAATGATGAGTGGGCGGTGCAAGATGTGGTAAACAGATTTGGCGAGGCCATGGAGAAGATAGATGGCATTGAGAAGGCGTTTGAAACAAAGCTTGATAGCAAGTTTGATGAATTGCTGTAGCGTTTTCCACAACCACAGCCGGCTGCACCTATCGCACCTCTGCTTGCGACAACAACTCGCCCCTTCGAATCGGTATGGGCGAGCTCGGCGTGTTCCTATTGAGGCAGGACAAAATTCTGGTGCGGCTGCTCTGCTGTTGGTGCTTCTTTGGCTCCTGCTCTGCTGCTGCTTTGGTGCAAGCGAGGATGATTATATGGGAGATTATGAGGATGAGGTTGATCAACATCAGAACTACGTGCAACCACCAGCACCACAACCACCAGGTCGTCCACATGCAAATAATGGCAATGCTAGGGCTCCCCCTCAGGTACGAGATCATGACCATCTCCCTAAACTGAAATTGAATATTCCACCATTTGAGGGTAGATATGTTCACGATATATATCTTACTTGGGAGTTAGAAACTGAACAACGATTTACATGTTTACAATATCACGAGGAGGCGTGTTCTGCTTCTTTGTTTGTGCTTTCACTAGCTTTGCATGTGTTTGGTGGTGCGAACATTGTAGATTATATCTGTTCCACTACTTGGGCTGCTTTGAAAACTGCTATCGTACTCGTTGGGTTCCACCATATTATCAACGTGAATTACTTCAAAAATTGCAGCGTTTAAGACAAGGAAAAAATTCGTAGAAGAATATTATCGGGAATTACAAAGCTGGCTTGATTAGATGTGGTATTGTTGAGGAGAATGAAGCTATGCTTGCGTTTTTACGGGTGGATTAAATAGAGATTGAGACCATTCTAGACTATAAGGATTATAATAATATCACTCGTTTATTCCATCTTGCTTGTAAAGCTGAGCGTGAAGTCTTGGGATCGGCGGGCATTGGCGCACTAACTTTTACGCAGGTCGACCTTCATCATGGACACCACGTGCATCATCTACTTCCTTTGCACCATCACCTCCTTTAGGTGCTACCTCCAACCGTGATACAAGCGAGGCACAACCACCACTATCGCCAAGAGCACACTGCTGGGCTGCCTGAGCTCTTCTTCCATGGCGTCAGCAGGGCACACAAGTGATATTATTTGTCGTCGTTGTAAGGGAAGAGGACATTTTGCGAAAGAATGCAAATCTCAGCGTGTGATGATTGCTCTCGAGGATGGTGGGTATGAGTCGCTAGTGACTATGATGAGAGACTTTGGCTCTTATTACACATGAGGAACACGGTGGAGATGATTACGATCATGAGACACAATACATGGCTGCTGAAGATCTTGTGGTATGAATGTTTAGTTGCTCAGCGTGTTTTGAGTGTGCGAGTTACACAAGTTGAGCAAAATCGAGGCATAATTTGTTCCATACAAAGGGAGTTGTGAAGGAGCGTTCTATTAGCGTCATCATAGATGGAGGGAGCTGCAACAACTTGGCTAGCATGGAGATGGTGGAAGCTATCTCTCACCACAAGACCACATCCACATCCTTACTACATCCAATGGTTCAACAACAGCGGCAAGGTGAAGGTAACACGTCTTGTTAGTGTGCATTTTAGTATCTCTACATATGCTGATTATGTTGATTGTGATGTGGTACCTATGCAAGCATGTTCCTTGTTACTTGGTAGACCATGGCAATTTGATAAAATTCTGTACACCATGGTAGAAACAATCGGTATACTCTTGTTCATAAGGATAAAAATATTACTTTGCTTCCTATGACTCCAGAGTCCATTTGAAAGATGATATTAATAGAGCTAATAAAGAAAAACAGGAGAAAAATAAGAGTGAAAATCAGATTGTGGCAAAAGAATTTGAGCGACACATGAAGACTAATAATAAACCATCTCTTGTTGCTACGAAATTAAATTGAAAAGTGCATGTTTACTTGCCACCGTCGATATTGATGAGCTAGATTTTGGCAAATCTATTTGCTATGCTTTTGTGTGCAAAGAGGCATTATTTTCATTCGAGGGCGTGCCTTTCTCTTTGCCCCTACTGTCACTAACATTTTGCGAGGAGTTATTGGCGTCTTTCCACAAGGCGTGCCACAGGATTACCACCTATTAGAGGATTGAGCATCAAATTGACTTAATTCGGTGCATCATTACCAACCGTGCACCATACCGTACCAATCCGGAGGAGGCGAAGGAGATTATCGTCAAGTCACGGAGCTGCTCGACAAAGGTTATATCGCGAATCCCTTAGTCCTTGTGCTGTTCCTATTATTCTAGTGCGAAAAAGGATGGTACGTCACGTATGTGTGTTGATTGTAGAGGCATCAATAATATTACTATTAGTTATCGTCACCCTATTCCTAGGCTAGATGATATGCTTGATGAATTGAGTGGCTCTACAATATTCTCCAAAGTTGATTTGCGTAGTGGATACCATCAAATTCGTATGAAATTGGGAGATGAATGGAAAACAGCATTTAAAACTAAGTTTGGATTATATGAGTGGTTAGTCATGCCTTTTGGGTTAACTAATGCACCTAGTACTTTCATGAGATTAATGAGCGAAGTTTCGTGCTTTCATTGGACGATTTGTGGTAGTTTATTTTGATGATATCTTGATTTATAGCAAATCTTTGGAAGAACATTTGGAACATTTACGTGCTGTTTTTAATGCTCTCGTGATGCGTTTGTTTGGTAACCTTGGGAAGTGCACCTTTTGCACCGACCGAGTATCTTTTCTTGGCTATGTTGTTACTCCACGAGGAATTGAAGTTGATAAAGCCAAGATTGAAGCTATTGAGAGTTGGCGCAGCCCAAAGCGGTCACACAAGTGAGGAGTTTCCTTGGCCTCGCTGGTTTCTATAGGCGTTTTGTGAGAGATTTCAGCACCATTGCTGCACCTCTCAATGAGCTTACAAAGAAGGATGTGCCTTTTGTTTGGGGTACCGCACGGGAAGAAGCCTTCACGGTGTTGAAAGATAAGTTGACACATGCTCCTTTACTCCAACTTCTGATTTTACTAAGACTTTTGAGCTTGAATGTGATGCTAGTGGAATTGGATTAGGAGGTGTGTTATTACAAGATGGCAAACCTGTTGCGTACTTTTACGAAAAATTGAGTGGGCCTAGTCTGAATTATTCTACTTATGATAAAGAATTATATGCTCTTGTTAGGACTTTAGAAACATGGCAACATTATTTATGGCCCAAAGAATTTGTTATACATTCGATCATGAATCTTTGAAACATATTAAAAGTCAAGCTAAACTGAATCGTAGACATGCTAAATGGGTTGAATTCATTGAGACTTTCCCTTATGTCATTAAACACAAGAAGGGTAAAGAAAATGTTATTCTTGATGCATTGTCTAAATCGCTATACTATGCTTTCACAACTTGATTTCAAAATATTTGGTTTGGAGACCATCAAAGATCAATATGTGCATGATGCTGATTTTAAAGATGTATTGCAGAATTGTAAAGAAGGAAGAACATGGAACAAGTTTGTCGTTAATGATGGGTTTGTATTCCGTGCTAACAAGCTATGCATTCCAGCTAGCTCCGTTCGTCTTTTGTTGTTGCGGGAGGCGCATGGAGGAGGACTAATGGGACACTTTGGCGTGAAGAAGGCGGAGGGCGTACTTGCTACACATTTCTTTTGGCCAAAGATGAGGCGGGATGTTGGCGTTTTATTGCTCATTGCACTACATGTCAAAAAGCTAAGTCACGACTCAATCCTCATGGTTTATATATGCCTTTACTGTACCTAGTGTTCCTTGGGAGGATATATCGATGGACTTTGTTTTAGGTTTACCTAGAACAAAGAAGGGAAGGATAACATATTTGTTGTCGTGGATAGATTCTCGAAAATGGCACACTTTATACCATGTCATAAAAGCGATGATCTTTGTCAATGTTGCTGATTTGTTCTTTCGTGAAATTATTAAACTTGCATGGTGTGCCAAATACTATTGTTTCAGATCGTGATACTAAATTTCTTAGCCACTTTTGGAGATGTTTATGGGCTAAGTTGGGGACTAAACTGCTTTTAGTACTACTTGTCACCCCAAACTGATGGACAAACTGAAGTAGTCAATAGAACATTGTCTACTATGCTTAGGGCTGTTCTAAAGAAAAATAAGAAAATGTGGGAGGAATGCTTGCCTCATATTGAATTTGCTTATAATCGTTCATTGCATTCTACTACTAAGATGTGCCCTTTTGAAGTTGTGTATGGTTTCCTACCTCGTGCACCTATTGATTTGTTGCCTCTTCCATCTTGGGAGAAGGTTAATTTTGATGCTAAAGAGCGTGCTGAATTGATTTTAAAATGCATGAGTTAACTAAGGAAAACATTGAGCGTATGAATGCTAAATATAAACTTCTTGGAGATAAGGGTAGAAAACATGTTGTGTTTGCACAGGAGATCTTGTTTGGTTACATTTGCGTGAGGATAGATTTCTGATTTGCATAAATCAAAGCTAATGCCACGTCTTCTGCTGGTCCCTTTAAGGTGTTGGAGAAAGTAAATGATAATGCATATAAACTTGAGCTGCTGCAGATTTTGGGGTTAGTCCACTTTTAACATTGCAGATTTGAAGCCATATTTGGGTGAGGAAGATGAACTTCCGTCGAGGGCGACTTCATTTCAAGAAGGGGAGGATGATGAGGACATCAATACCATTGTTACACCCACCCTATTTGCTATACATCTTGGACCAATTACTAGAGCTCGCGCACGCCAACTAAATTACCAGGGCCTAGCTTGGAGAAGGATGAACATTGGAGCAAGAACCAGCATGGAGATGATGGCATGCGCAAGGGGGACAAGAATGGAGTTACAAGTGATGATTTCGGGACTTTGAAGCCACCATAATGAGTGCATGAAGCCTTGGACGAAATATACAAGATGCCACTTCATAATATTAGTCCATAGGCTATTCTAGAGTCTTTGCGTCACCTTATTATTGGGCCAGGCCCATGTAATTTCGAAATACATTAGTATAGGCTATTTTTAGAGTCCGTATGTGTGGGGAAACAAGAGATAGGGTTAGTTTGGACCCCTCCACCAAGGGCCACGAAATTCACCCCTCTTCCTCCATATATACAGCCCTTAGGGCACCGTTTAGACTTGGGTTTTGTTTAGATCAAAAGTTAGCCATAGCTGCAACCCGCGTGCCGTTTGTGTTCAACGACGGACAAAGCGTCACGAGAACCCCACCTTGATCAATAAAGCTTTCATCTTATATTACGCAATATCCAGTTGCAATCTCAGTTTCTTGCTTGTTCTTCGTTTGCTCGCGAAAATAGACCCTCGTGGTCGGGTTGATCGTGTTCGGCGTGGTCAATAACCTCTCGGAGTTGGTTTAGCGATTGCTAAAGCGCGGCGTCCTCGCTGCCTTCGTAGTCGGATCGTCAAAGTCGACTTCCACCAAAGCGAAATCCACCATCTCATCGAAAGACGGGACACCTTTGCCTCTATCAGAGCATCTGCAGAAAGGTACGTTTGTCCCTACCAGGGGGGCTAATATCTATAAGCGACATAATCTATCGAATTTCCTTCAAAAGGAATTGCCAATGGGTTCAGAAACTTGTCTAAAAAACAACGATGAATGATGTTCTTTGACTTTCAGGGCCAAAAGTCACCTTAAGGCCGTGTTGAGGCACTCCATGCCCCTGGCATAGCGGTATATTTTCTGGATTGGCGCTTCTCGCATAAGCTGTTTAGTACTTGTGGGTCCGACCGCCTCGAATGAAAAAATTATGACCGTTTTAATGAACATCTCTCCATTCTATGGCGGTCCTTGAAAGTACTTCATTTTCTCGTCGCTTTACTTTTGATTGCCCCAAAATTTCTTGTCCTCTATAGAGGAGATATAGTTTCCACATATATATTGGTGATGTCGGGAATGCCCTTTTGTTCTTGGCTTTCACGCGCGTGAGTTCTGACATGCCATCCGTCCAAAACAAGGAGAATAAGGCATATAGCCGCTGGATTTTCTTCAATTTACGGCCAAATGAGATTTCCCGGATCATAGAGCATCTGCAGAAAGGTACGTTTGTCCCTACCAGGGGGGATAATTTCTATAATAAACATAATCTCTCAAATTTTCTTCAAAAGTAAGTGCCAATGGGTTCAGAAACTTGTCTGAAAAACAGCGACGAATGATGTTCTTTCACTTTCAGGGTCAAAAAGTCCTGCTTAATGCCGTATTTGAGGGCACTCCGGGCCTCCTGGCACAAGCGGGGAGTATTTTCTGGATTCGCATGCTCGCCACGAGCTGTTTGAGTACTTGTGGGTCCGACACGGACTCCGAATGACAAAATTATGACCATTTTAGTGAACATCTCTCCATTCTATGGCAGTACTTGAAAGTACTTCATTTCCTCGTGCGCTTCTTGCCTGATTGCCCCAAAATTTCTTGTCCTCTATAGAGGAGATATCGTTTCCACATATATATTGACCAATGCCAGGAATGCTCTTTTGTTCTTGGCTTTCCGCGCATGATTCTGACATGCCATCCGTGAAAACAAGGAGAATAAGGCATATAGGCCTTTGGATTTTCTTCAATTTACGACCAAATGAGATTACTCGGATCATAGAGCATCTGCAGAAAGGTAAGTTTGTCCCTACCAGGGGGGCTAATGTCTATAAGCAACATAATCTCTCGAATTTCCTTCAAAAGGAAGTGCGAATGGGTTCAGAAACTTGTCTTAAAAACATCGACAAATGGTGTTCTTTGACTTTCAGGGCCAAAAAGTCCTGATTAAGGCCGTGTTGAGGTACTCGGGCCTCTGGCGCAAGCGGTATTTCTGGATTCCAGCTACTTGCCCATGACGAGTTGAGTACTTGTGGGTCCGACACAGACTCCGAATGACAAAATTATGACCGTTTTAGTGAACATCTCTCCCTTCTATGGCAGTCCATTGAAAGTACTTCATTTTCTCGTGCTCTTTTTGCCTGATTGCCCCAAAATTTCTTGTCCTCTATGATGCAGAGCATCCCACGGTCATCCCCATGTACACTCCGACTACTCTCCATACGCCAAGAGGACATATGACGAGACCTCGAACATACGCCATTGGAATTAAGGTGAACCCGCTCTTCTTCGAGAAAATCATGAATATCCATTGGACTTGCTTGCTACCTCACCAAAGTGCTCTGTGTCCTTACGTACGAAGGCCGATGACCACAAGCTGCTGAGGGACACGCCAAAGGAGTTGGAGAAGGACCACAAGGCCGCAAGGAGGAAGGAGTGCAACAGGATCAACACTGCCCTCCTAGGCGACCCCGTGCCCATGGGCCTCGAAGACCCCGTGTGCACGAACTACTCAGGAAGTTGGCGCTGGAGCACCCGTGCGCCGCAGACTGTCTGCCGTGCCCACAGGACCCCCATCTTGCCAGGGCCCAACTTACCCCGTCTTGCACGGGCCCCTCTTGATAGAGCAAAGGTGTCCGTCTTTCGATGAGATGGTGGATTTCGCTTTGGTGGAAGTCGACTTGACGATCAGACTTCTGGCGTCTGCGAGGCGTCAGCGCCTTATGTCGCTAAACCAACTCAGGAGGTTATTGACCACGCCGAACACGATCAACGACCATGAGGTCTATTTCCTGCGAGCAAGCGAAGAACAAGCAAGAAACTAAGATTGCAATCTGGATATTGCGAATATAAGATGAAAGCTTTATTGATCAAGGTGGGGTTACGTGGCGCCTTTATGCAGTCGTTGAACACAAGCAGTGCAGCGAAGTTGCAGCTATGGCGAACTTTTGATCTAAACAAAGCGAAAAGTCTAAATGGTGCCCTAAGGGCTGTATATATGGAGGAAGAGGGGTGAATTTCGTGGCCCTTGGTGGAGGGTCGAAACTAACCCTATCTCTTGTTTCCCCAGACATCTGGACTCTAAAAATAGCCTATACTAATGTATTTCGAAATTACATGGGCTGGCCCAATAATAAGGTGTGTGACACCTAGAATAGCCTCTGGACGAAATTTATGAAGTGGCATCTTGTATATTTCGTCCAAGGCTTCATGTACTCATTATGGTGGCTTCAAAGTCCAGAAATCATCACTTGTAACTCCATTCTTGTCCCCCTTAGCATGCCATCATCTCCATGCTTGTTACGGCTCCAATGTTCATCCTTCTCCAAGCTAGGCCCTTCATTTGTAAGCAAAACAAATGTATCCAATTTAAGCGACATCATATTCTCATGAACATTAGAATCATTACCAAAAGCGAAAGTACACAGTAATTTAGTTGGCGTCTTGTGAGCTCTAGTAATTGGTCCAATATGTATAGCAGCAGGGGTTGTGGGTGTAACAATGGTATTGATGTCCTCATCACCTACAGGATGAACGGCTGTGAGCTGCTGATGAGGACATCAATACCATTGTTACACCCACAGCCCCTACTGTTACATATACGGGACCAATTACTAGAGCTCGCGCACGCCAATTAAATTACCAGATACTTTCGTTTCTTGGTAATGATTTTAATGTTCATGAGAATATGATGCTGACTAAATTGGATACATTTGTTTTGCTTACAAATGAAGGGCCTAGCTTGGAGAAGGATGAACATTGGAGCAAGAACACGCATGGAGTTGATGGCATGCGCAAGGGGATCAAGAACGGAGTTACAAGTGATGATTTCAGGACTTTGAAGCCACCATAAGGAGTGCATGAAGCCTTGGACGAAATATACAAGATGCCACTTCATAATATTCGTCCATAGGCTATTCTAGGTGCTTCGTCACCTTATTATTGGGCCAGGCCCATGTAATTTCGAAATACTTAAGTATAGGCTATTTTAGAGTCCAGATGTGTGGGGAAACAAGAGATAGGGTTGGTTTCGGACCCCACCCTCAAGGGCCACGAAATTCCCTCCTCTTCCCCATATATACAGCCCTTAGGGCACCGTTTAGACTTTGGGTTTTGTTTAGATCAAAAGTTCGCCATAGCTGCAACTTCGCAGCATTTCGCGTTTGTGTTCAACGACTGCACAAAGGCGTCTCGAACCCCACCTTGATCAATAAAGCTTTCATCTTATATTCACAATATCCAGATTGCAATCTCAGTTTCTTGCTTGTTCTTCGTTTGCTCGCAGAAATAGACCCTCGTGGTCGAGGTTGATCGTGTTCTCGGCGTGGTCAATAACCTCTCTGAGTTGGTTTAGCGATTGCTATATGCTGACGTCCTCGCCGTCGTGTCGGATCGTCAAAGTCGACTTCCACCAAAGCGAAATCCACCATCTCATCGAAAGACGGGACACCTTTGCCTCTATCAGCTGCTGTTTGGGCCTCCTCTTCATCCACTTCGTCCCCATGCCTATATATTCCGTATCTAGACCATATGTTAGGGGAAGAAAAGTAGTTGATACACATTTGTGAGCTTTGCTCCATGGATCCACTCCACTTGGAGATCAAGACCTCCTCTTGGAGTGACCAAACATCAAGACCACCTTCTTGGGGAAGGGTCCCAATCATAGGATCATCAAGCCCTCATCTCCTTCATAGGATTTGGGATGAACTCTACCATGTATCTTATTTCCCTTTGTTGTTCATGTAGCATGTGGATCTTATGTGTTTGATTGTCTAGTGTATTTGTGATTTGACTTGTTCTTGAGTGTTCCTCTTGTTTTCCCTCCTTTGTTCATCTTGTTCTTGGGGATTCCACCTCCAATTCGTGAAAGATCTCCCCATAGGGTTCCACCCTACATCACTCTATAGAGGAGATGTCGTTTCCACATATATATTGACCGATGCCAGGAATGCCCTTTTGTTCTTGGCTTTCACGCGCATGAGAGACAGCAGGCCATCCGGCGAAAACAAGGAGAATAAGGCATATAGCCGCTAGATTTTCTTCAATTTACGGCCAAATGAGATTGCCCGGATCATAGACCATCTGCAGAAAGGTATGTTTGATGCGGAGCATCCTTCCATCATCCCCATGGACTCTACATCAACACCTACAACACCACAAGGACCGATGACTCGAGCACGTGCAAGAGCTCTTGAAACCGAGGTGACATCACTCCTCTCACAACTCTCCGTCGATTCACATGAGACATGGTTACTACCTCAAACGGAAACTCTATGCATACTCGGGCACCAAGGAGTCGACCATAAAGAGGCTGGGAAGCAAGGAGAATCGGAAGCGGAAGACATACGCGAAGACGGAGAGGAGAAAGCAACCAGGACCAGGGAGGCTGGACGATCCGGACAGAGCCCGGATGATCCGGACCCCAGTCCGGACGATCCGGCTAAATCGACCGAAGGCAACAGAACCTCCACGCTGAAGCCGGATCATCCGGACCCCGGCCCGGATCATCCGGATCCTGCCCGGACATCCGGACCACCAGCCGGACGTCCGGCCCTGCGCCGTCACCAGCAGAGCACCCGGACCATCCGGGCCCCCACCCGGATCATCCGGACCCTCGTCCGGATCGTCCGGCCAGCGCCTGTGCGCGCGTGTTGGGCTGAGCCCATGTACCCCTTCGCCCCAGACTCTATTTATAGGACCCCCTCTCCTCACTTTGGGACTTAGCATTGGATTAGCTCATATTTGTGTGAGAGCCTTTGCTCATCCACTCGGTTACTTCTCCTCGGAGATCAGGACCTCCGTCTAGGAGAAGATCCCTCAGCGGCTTCAAGACCCCTATCTAGGGAAGATCCCTCTCGTGGATTCAAGGCCCCTATCTAGGGAAGAACATCAAGGCCTCCTCTTGGAGATGAACGGTTCCTTTGTATCCTTACCCTAGTTGACTATGTATCTTGTGGATCTCATGTGTGTATGTTGATCTAGCACTTGTGTGATCGATTCCTTGTTGGTTGAGTGATTTCCTCTCGTTTTCCCCGTGTTTCCCCTCGTGCTTCCGCGTGTTCTTCGTGTTTCCCCCGTAGGATCCCCTCCGAACGTGAAAGATCGACGAATTAGGGTTCCACCCTACATCATATGGTATCATGAGCCACGTTGATCACGTTTTTGGAGCCCCTACCTCGTGATTTCTAGCTTGATTTTGTTGTTTTCGTCCTAAAAACCCGAAAATCCCCACAAAAATACCCCCAAATGTTTTTATGATTTGTTAGTTTTGATGATGTTTTGTTGTTTTTGATCCGTGGATGATGAGGACATGACTACCTTGGATAAGACCAAAAATATTGCATACATGCATATTTGTCAAGTGATTTCTAGTGCAAACTATTCAATAATATATTTATGTTATCCAGAACAAAAATACTTCACATACTTTTGTGTTTTGTCTAATTGCAGGTGTGTGGGACATTTGTACAATCCACATATGAAGATAAGGGAAAAGGAGAAGTTTAGGTGCTGTTCAAAAAGTCTTCTCACGTCACTTTTGGGCCAAGAGAAGATAGAGTCCAAGTCTCTCACGTTCGGATTCAGATTCGGACTGCATGAGACATACCGACTCAAAACGTCAACAACTTTTTCATACGGACTCCGAATTGGCTGATTCTTTTTTTGTTGGAAAGTAGATTTCATGCTCTTTCCAGCACAATTGGAATCACCTTAAAAGCCGTCCGGAGCGTTGAGTTGATGAAAAAGCCATTCATACCTACAGTCCATGAAAAAGCCACAAAAAAAAGTTAGATCTGTTCATCCTTTATCCAAGCCAGTCCAAGCCTTTGCAATTTTCTATTCGTTGCTTGCATAGTTGAATTATCGGTTGCATCGTCGTGTCAGTTGCTGGTCTTACTGTCTAGTTCCTTTAGAGTTTCGAGTTCTGTTCACATTAGTCACGCCGCCGCTCATTCATTATTCCTTCCGCTGTCCACCATCCATCCATTAATTTCCACCACGTGCTACACACTGTTCATTGTCATAATCATAGTTGAGTTCATTCACATCTTCGCCTGATCCAATCTGCATCTTATCTAGTTTGTCTTGGAAAGAGGGAGAAAAAAAAAGATAGAGAAAAAAAGAGAGAAAAAAGGAAAGAAAAAAAGAGAAAGAGAGAGAAGAAACAGAAAAAAAAAGTGTGAGAAAAAAAAAGAGAGAAGAAAAAAAAACGGATCTATCTAGAATCAATCTCGTACCTGAATTCGGATTGGAATCTGCTTTTGCGCCTGTTCAGTAAAAAGCAGGTGTATCTTCCTCATCTGAAGTCCGTTTTGGCTCGTCGAGTACTCAAATTGAAGCTAAGAACGAGCCGCATCTAAATACTTGCATAAGCATGTTCATTATTTGACACCTCAAAATCGGCTTCTAAATAGGTCTTTTGCCCTCTGAAGTTCGTGAATACACTTGTTCCAATTTTTCGAGCCAGTTTTAGAATTCTTTGACTCCTCATATCAACTCGAATTGAGTGATTCTTTTTGCATTGGAAAGCTTGAGTTAGTAGCATTCTTTGAAAGAATTTATCAGAAAATTGGCTCAAACTTTTCAAGAGGAAAGTTGGAGAGAGAGTTGTTATGCGTCCTGCTTGGTAGTTGTTTTCATCATTATCTTCACTACCATTGTGATCTTCACTTATATCTTGCTGTCAAGAGCTACTTAGTATCCTTCATTGATGCTAGTTGTGCTATGCCGTGACCTCATTAGTGTTCTAGGCTCGCGTCTCTAGTCCGGTCTAGCCTAGGACCAGCACAAGATCGTCGTTGAGCGTTTATTCAACATTGCATCTTTGAATTGATTATTGCTAAATTTTTGCTACCATATATAGCCAACCCAGCTCCACATATTTCTACACCGTGTATCGTCGTTCCCACAGCAATCGCTTTACACAATCTTGAGTTACTTGACACCGCTGGTTGCTGTCACCACCGCCGCATGGTAAGAACTTGTAAGATATTGATTTTGCTTTCTTGTGAGCACTTTACAACCACATCCTAGTAGTTCATAGGAACATTATTCGAATTTTGTTTCTTGTTTCTACTAATCATGACAGTTCGGAGATAGAAGTTCTTGGACGATGGACACATCTTCACCATCACGAGAGTTGGGACAACACACACAACCACATGGTCAGGTTATCTCTTTACCGTCATTTGAGGGTAGATTTAATCCTGCTATTTATCTAGCTTGGGAGTTTGAAGTAGAACAAGTTTTTAGTAACCATGACTTTTCGAACTTGGCGAGTGCAGCTGCCACTAGAGCATTCTGGTTTTGCTTGAGTTTGGTGGAGTGTGCATTGTAAGAAAAATATTGATAACCAACCCACAACTTGGAAAGATTTGAAAGATGTAATGAGACAACATTTTTCCCTCCTTACTATCGTGGTGAATTGCTTCATAAATTAGAACAATTTAAACAAGGCAACAACACTGTTCATGCTTACTACAAAGAGTTCAAATCTTATATGCATCATTGTGACATAGAAGAATCTAAGGATGATACAATGAATAGATTTTTGGTGGTTTGAACCAAGATATTCAGGAAAGATTTCAGATATTCCTCGTTGCATTCTTGGTATGTATGTTCGTGCTTGTACCTTTGAGAGACAAATACTGAGGAGGATGCATTGGGTGACTACAACAACTACTATTCCAGTTCATGCTCACCACCGCGGTTGGTTCCTCCACCGTTGCACCTACTAGAGCAGCCCCACCTCGGATTGTGAGCGCAGCATCATCTCAAGAGCATGGTGCATTGTCTACGTCTGTACCTACATCAGCTCGTCTTTGCGACAAGGTAACATAAAGGTATTGATGATATAACTTTACATGAGAATGATGCATCCGTAGTTAACTTGAATGCATCATGTGTTGAGTTACCAGTGATTTGAGCACATCACCTATTTTAGAGAATCTTGAAACTGTCATGAATGCGTCATGTGATCAAACAACTGAAATACCAACAATTTTGAGTGCACCCATTGAATTAACAGTTGATGCAAAAGAATCAATGTTTAATCATTTTGATATGACCTCTAATCTTGGTGATGATTCTGTGTCGAATGACTCATTGCATGTTTGCTTATCTAAGCATGTTGTAGCATGTAAATTTGATTCAAATAAGGTTTATTCACCAATGTTGGGATGGTTTAATGATGAACATTGTCAATCTTTTGAAATAAATAAGAGCTTCACTTATATGTGCAAACTGAGTTGCAATATTTTCATACCTTCTAGTTCTTGTGCTAATTTGTTGGCTTTAGATTTTATGAACTATGCAAGTTACTCATCTATTCATGTGTCATATATGCAAAAATCAAGGGAAGTAAAAATGGATGACGTATACATATACAACATGTACACCTTGTCTCTTTTGTTAGCCACATTTCAGATTAAGCAACGCCGAGGACGGCTTTGTTTTCAAGAAGGGGAGGATGATGAGGACATGACTACCTTGGATAAGACCAAAATATTGCATACATGCATATTTGTCAAGTGATTTCTAGTGCAAACTATTCAATAATATATTTATGTTATCGAACAAAAATACTTCACATACTTTTGTGTTTTGTCTAATTGCAGGTGTGTGGGACATTTGTACAATCCACATATGAAGATAAGGGAAAAGGAGAAGTTTAGGTGCTGTTCAAAAAGTCTTCTCACGTCACTTTTGGGCCAAGAGAAGATAGAGTCCAAGTCTCTCACGTTCTGGATTCAGATTCGGACTGCACATATATACCTGACTCAAAACGTCAACAACTTTTTCATACGGACTCCGAATTGGGTGATTCTTTTTTTGTTGGAAAGTAGATTTCATGCTCTTTCCAGCACAATTGGAATCACCTTAAAAGCCGTCCGGAGCGTTGAGTTGTGGACGAAACAATCTGACGCTGCACCAGAATCCGAGTCAAACTACAAGTCCAAAGGTGTTACGTCACCTCCACTTGGGCCCATTGGCCTTGTACGACCTAGGGTTAGTTTTAGGCTGCCTTGGGACGTTCTCCCACCTCCTTGGCCGTCACCCCTTGCTCCTATATAAGTAGATCCATCTAGTAGCTTTTTGCTTGGGATTTGTTTAGTTAAAAGTTAGCCATTGCAACTTCGTGTACTTCGTTTGTGTCCAACGACCAGACCAAAACCGCTTACGGATCCTCACCTTTATCAATACTTCATATATACTCGCAATATTTAGATTGTTTTTATCATATTCTTGCTTGTTCTTCGATTGCTTGCAGGAATAGACCTTCGTGGTCAGGTTGATTGTGCTCCAGCGTGGTCAATAACCTCTCGGAGTTGGTTTAGCGATTGCTAAGGCGCAACGTCGTGCACGGTTGTACTCGGATCGTCAAAGTCATCTTCACCAAATCGATAGTTATCATCTCATCGAAAGATCGGGACACCTCCGCCTCTATCAGTGGATTCGGTGTGTAACTCGTGGATCTTGTGTTTCCCCACCTTCTCCCCCTCGAAATCCACCCAAAATCCCCGAAATCGTCAAATTCCACCCCATTTTCGTGTTCTTCCCGAGCAGTTCCCGTGCGTGGTTGACCTGCCCGGATCATCCGGACCAAGTCCCGGATCATCCGGACTCGCCCGGATCATCCGGCTCCTGGCCCGGATCATCCGGCTTCCTCTGCCGAAACTGCATTTCTGCAGTCCTTCTCCACCACCACCTCCACATATATCTACATACACCCTCCTCACCCTATCCACCACCACTTCCACTTGCCAAACCCCAAGACACAACCTCCGTACTACCATTCGAATTTGAGTTCGACAATTTGAGTGAGATTTCCGTGTCCTTTTGTGTTTCGGCTATCTAGGCGCGGTGTGACTTCAACAACAAACGCTCAATTTGGTCGACTACTCATCTTCGCTACGGACGGTAACATCGACGACATCTTTGTCATACCTTGCAATTGCATTGATAACCATCATATACCATCTTTTGCGTTGCTTACCCACCGAGACTAGCCATTGAGTATTGCCGGCAACGTGACTTGTGCACATTAGTTGCATACACCATATCATACATACAATCGAGGTGCATATCTCGAAATCAACTTGTGTGTCACAAAGTTGTCATCGCATACACAATTGCTATCTTAGTTCGTCAAGTTTGCATAAGAAAAGAGCTCAAAAGAGAAAGAGCCACTCAAGCTTTTAAGCAAAGCGGAAAGATAAGCAAAGAGCTTATAAGCAACAAGCATAGCATCATACAACATTAAGATTATCATATAAGATCTTCTTGGATCATTGCACCAATACACCATACATATAACATACGTGGGATAGAGATCGTTGCATTTTTGCCTAGTAGATTGTGCACAAGCTCCGTATCCGCCTATTGTGCAATCGTGCTAGCGTCTCTCTAGTATTGTGCAACAAGAGCATTTTCGTGGATTCCACATTTTGGCTCATTTTTGGTTTGCACAATCCCATTTATCTATTTGCGTGTGTGTTTCCGTGTACCACTACTTGCTTGGTCTACTTGTTGCATATGCGAATTTGCGAATCTTCTTCAACATTTTTGAGTCAAGCTAACAAATGCAATTAATTTTGTGCCACCATCCTAACCGAGCTCCACCAAAGGCTTTTATTTGTGTAGGTGTGAGAATCGACAAGGATCGATACCAATAGTGCTATTTCATTGTCCGCATTTGAGTGAACTTGATTCATCTTCAACTTCGGTCAAAGGTACATTGGTATTCATTCTTCTCCTTCTACCACTCACAATTTGCTTGAAATGATGGATAGGCCAAGTTCTTCTACAAATCGACTCTTCATCGAGCAAGACGACGAAATGTCATCCTCGTCACCAAGAGCCACCTCTTTGGCGCAAGAACGAGCTCTCCATCAAGAGCAACAAGCAATGAGCGAACGCATCGACAACCTCTCCACCGACTTGCGACTCTCCGAGCAACGTACGAGATTACTTCGACAACAAACTCGTAGCGCAAGACAAGAAAGAGAATGATGCAAGAATGGACGAGATCCGCGCCTTGTTGGTGAACCGGCGTACTTCTACCTCTTCACACTCAAGACAGAGCCACTCAAGTCGCCACTCCGACGACTCCTTCTCCGACACAAGTACACCGTCATCGAACATTCTGCGACGAGCCGCGCGTCAAGATCGTCATGCATCTCGCAACCCGCTACATGACAAGCACACCCAAGAGCAAGTTGATGAACAAGTTCCTCGTCCTCAATCGAGCCAAGTGGCGTTTGCTCAAGCTCAAGAACGACAACGTCTTCGTCAACAACAAGAACAAGAATGAGCGCGCCTACACCAAGAGCAACAAGACGCCGAGGCTCAACGTCTTCAACAAAAACAACGCGAAGCACAAGCTCTCGAAGCGGAACACGCCCTTCAAGCATCAAGTCAAACTCTCGCCAACCGCAATCGCGAAAGGCGCAATCAAGAGGAAGCACTTCGAGAAGAAATACAAGAGAGGAACTACCATGCGCGTGCGCAACGTCAAGCTCCTCAAGCTCATCCTCAACCTCAAGATCAACAAGAGCAAGTTGATCATGGACTTCCTCCTCGCCAAGAGCAGCATGAGGATCATTACCCTCCACGTCAAGAACGTCATCATCAACATCGACCTCAAAAGAATGAAGAACACCGCTATGGCAAGCTCAAGTTCACAATGCCCAAGTTCAATGGAACCAATGATCCCGAAGAGTACCTCTCATGGGCATTGAAGGTCGACAAAATCTTTCGTTTGCACAACTATGAGGAAGAGAAGAAGATCACTATGGCATCACTTGAGTTCCAAGACTATGTGCTCATCTGGTGGGAACAAGTCCTTGAGCGCCGACAAGCAAGAGGTGAACCTCCAATCACCACTTGGGCTCAAATGAAGGAGCTCATGAGAGCACGCTTTGTGCCCACCTACTACAACCGTGATCTCTTCAAGAAGCTCCAACTCCTCAAGCAAGGAACAAAGAGTGTTGAAGAATACTACAAGGAAATGGAGATTGCCATGATTCGAGCCAATGTCACGGAGGATGATGAGCAAACAATGGCACGATTCTTGAATGGACTCAACCATCCCATCAAGAAGATCGCCGACTTCCAACCCTACTCCAACCTCATTGAGCTCGTGCATCAAGCTACAAAGGCGGGCGTCAAGTGCAAGATGACTTCAAATCGCCAAGTACTCATCCAAGACATCTGGCATCTCCAACAACCAAGCTTCAACAAATACGCCAACTTTGATACCAACCAAGCCTTCTCCAAGCAACGACGACAAGACAAGATACAAGCAAGCTTCTACAAGTTCAAGTCGTCCTCCTACTACAAGCAACTCCAAACCGCGTGTTTCATCATCTACTCCAAACGATGAGACCGTCAAGACGAGCTCCTTCAAGTGTTTTACTTGCGGCGGCCGAGGCCACAAGTCCTATGAATGCATCAACAAGCGCACCATGATACTCAACGACGATGGCACCTACGACTCAATGAGTGAAGATGAAATGGACGCTATTGCGCAAGTGGCCATGCACCGGCGCATCAACGAGGATGAAGATGATCAAGTCTTTTGTGATGAAGATACAAGCCCCGCTCTTGTTCTCTCCAAAGTCTTGACACTTCAACATCACCAAGAAGAAGACCAACGATGCCACATCTTCCACACAAAGGCCGGCATCAATGGGAGATCCGTCAAGGTCATCATCGATGGAGGTAGTTGCCACAACTTGGCAAGCGAAGAACTATGCTCCAAGCTCCAATTGGTCAAGAAGAAGCATCCGCAACCATACAAAGTTCAATGGCTAAGTGACTCCAGCACTATACGAGTTGAGCATACGGTCCAAGTATCATTCAAAATAGGTGCATATGAGGACACTTTGGAGTGTGATGTGGTCCCAATGACCGTTTGCCACCTCCTCCTTGGTCGGCCATGGCAATTCGACCGTGGTGTCTACCACAATGGGCGTACAAACCACTATAGCTTCAAGATGAAAGGCAAAGAATATGTCCTACGACCCATGTCTCCTAGTCAAGTGATAGCCGACAAACAAGCCACCAACCAAAGAGAGAAGAGTGAGAAAGTGAGCCACCAAAAAGTGAGTGAGAGCCACAAGCCAAATTTGGCGCCTCTTAGCCTAGAGAAAAACCTCATACTATTTGCCACCAAACATGAGATGAGAGAAGTGTGTGAGAACCCATCGAGTGTGATGCACTTTATCCTTGTGTGCAAGGATGGCGACCCAAAAACTAACACCACTCATGAGCTACCTTTGGTGTTTCAATCCCTTTTGCAGGAATTTCAAGATGTTTTCCCCGATGAGCTACCTCCGGGTCTACCTCCTCTACGAGGCATTGAGCATCGAATCGACCTCATACCCGGAGCGCCACTTCCAAACAAAGCCCCATACCGTGTCAATCCCGAAGAAACCAAGGAGATTCAACGGCAAGTACAACAACTTATCGACAACGGTCATGTACGTGAAAGCTTAAGCCCTTGTGCCGTTCCCGTTATACTTGTGCCTAAGCCCGATGGAACTTACCGCTTGTGTTCCGATTGTCGACCCATAAATGCTATCACCGTGCGCTATAGGCATCCCATTCCTTGCTTAGATGATATGCTTGATGAACTTAGTGGAGCCAACTTTTTCTCAAATATTGATCTTAAATGTGGCTATTACCAAATCCGCATTCATGAGGGTGATGAATGGAAAACTGCTTTCAAAACAAAATTTGGCTTATATGAATGGTTGGTTATGCCTATGGGTTTGTCGGAAGCTCCCGGAACTTTTGTGCGTCTCATGCATCATGTACTTCGTCCATACATTGGAATCTTTGTTGTGGTTTACTTCGATGATATTCTTGTGTTTAGCAAAAACATGAAAGAGCATCTTGATCATGTTAAGCTTGTTTTGCAAACACTTCGAAAGGAAAGTCTTTATGCCAACTTGAAAAAATGCACTTTTGGCGTTGACAAAGTGTGATAGAGGCGGAGGTGTCCCGATCTTTCGATGAGATGATAACTATCGATTTGGTGGAGACGACTTTGACGATCCGACTACAAACGTGCACGACGTTGCGCCTTAGCAATCGCTAAACCAACTCCGAGAGGTTATTGACCACGCCGGAGCACAATCAACCTGACCACGAAGGTCTATTCCTGCAAGCAATCGAAGAACAAGCAAGAATATGATAAAAACAATCTGAATATTGCGAGTATGTATGAAGTATTGATAAAGATGGGGATCCGTAAGCGGTCTTGGTCTGGTCGTTGGACACAAACGAAGTACACGAAGTTGCAATGGCTAACTTTTAACTAAACAAATCCCAAAGTCTAAACGGTGCCCTAAGGGCTGTATATATGGAGGAAGAGGGGGAGAATTTCGTGGCCCTTGGTGGAGGGGTCCGAAACTAACCCTATCTCTTGTTTCCCCACACATACGGACTCTAAAAATAGCCTATACTAATGTATTTCGAAATTACATGGGCCTGGCCCAATAATAAGGTGACGCAGCACCTAGAATAGCCTCTGGACGAAATTTATGAAGTGGCATCTTGTATATTTCGTCCAAGGCTTCATGCACTCATTATGGTGGCTTCAAAGTCCTGAAATCATCACTTGTAACTCCATTCTTGTCCCCCTTGCGCATGCCATCATCTCCATGCTTGTTCTTGCTCCAATGTTCATCCTTCTCCAAGCTAGGCCCTTCATTTGTAAGCAAAACAAATGTATCCAATTTAAGCGACATCATATTCTCATGAACATTAGAATCATTACCAAGAAACGAAAGTACACAGTAATTTAGTTGGCGTCTTGTGAGCTCTAGTAATTGGTCCAAGATGTATAGCAGCAGGGGTTGTGGGTGTAACAATGGTATTGATGTCCTCATCATCCTCCCTTCTTGAAATGAAGTCGTCCTCGACGGAAGTTCATCTTCCTCACCCAAATATGGCTTCAAATCTGCAATGTTAAAAGTGGGACTAACCCCAAAATCTGCGAGCAGCTCAAGTTTATATGCATTATCATTTACTTTATCCAACACCTTAAAGGGACCAGCAGCACGTGGCATTAGCTTTGATTTGCAAAATCAGAAATCTATCCTTACGCAAATGTAACCAAACAAGATCTCCGGTGCAAACACAACATGTTTTCTACCCTTATCTCCAGCAAGTTTATATTTAGCATTCATCGCTCAATGTTTTCCTTAGTTAACTCATGCATTTTTAAAATCAATTCAGCATGTTCTTTAGCATCAAAATTAACCTTCTCCGAAGATGGAAGAGGCAACAAATCAATAGGTGCACGGTGTAGGAAACCATACACAACTTCAAAAGGGCACATCTTAGTAGTAGAATGCAATGAGCGATTATAAGCAAATTCAATATGAGGCAAGCATTCCTCCCACATTTTCTTATTTTTCTTTAGAACAGCCCTAAGCATAGTAGACAATGTTCTATTGACTACTTCAGTTTGTCCATCGGTTTGGGGGTGACAAGTAGTACTAAAAGCAGTTTAGTCCCCAACTTAGCCCATAAACATCTCCAAAAGTGGCTAAGATATTTAGTATCACGATCTGAAACAATAGTATTTGGCACACCATGCAAGCGAATAATTTCACGAAAGAACAAATCAGCAACATTGACAACATCATCGCTTTTATGACATGGTATGAAGTGTGCCATTTTCGAGAATCTATCCACGACAACAAATATGCTATCCCTCCCCTTCTTTGTTCTAGGTAAACCTAAAACAAAGTCCATCGATATATCCTCCCAAGGAACACTAGGTACAGGCAAAGGCATATATAAACCATGAGGATTGAGTCGTGACTTAGCTTTTTGACATGTAGTGCAGCGAGCAATAAAGCGCTCAACATCCGTCTCATCTTTGGCCAAAAGAAATGTGTAGCAAGTCGTCCTCCGTCTTCTTCACGCCAAAGTGTCCCATTAGTCCTCCTCCATCGCCTCCTGCAACAACAAAAGACGAACGGAGCTAGCTGGAATGCATAGCTTGTTAGCACGGAACACAAATCCATCATTAACGACAAACTTGTTCCATGTTCTTCCTTCTTTACAATTCTGCAATACATCTTTAAAATCAGCATCATGCACATATTGATCTTTGATGGTCTCCAAACCAAATATTTTGAAGTCAAGTTGTGAAAGCATAGTATAGCGACGAGACAATGCATCAGCAATAACATTTTCTTTACCCTTCTTGTGTTTAATGACATAAGGGAAAGTCTCAATGAATTCAACCCATTTAGCATGTCTACGATTCAGTTTAGCTTGACTTTTAATATGTTTCAAAGATTCATGATCGAATGTATAACAAATTCTTTGGGCCATAAATAATGTTGCCATGTTTCTAAAGTCCGAACAAGAGCATATAATTCTTTATCATAAGTAGAGTAATTCAGACTAGGCCCACTAAATTTTTCGTAAAAGTATGCAACAGGTTTGCCATCTTGTAATAACACACCTCCTAATCCCATTCCACTAGCATCACATTCAAGCTCAAAAGTCTTATTAAAATCGGGAAGTTGGAGTAAAGGAGCATGTGTCAACTTAGCTTTCAATACCGTGAAGGCTTCTTCTGTCGTGCGGTACCCCAAACAAAAGGCACATCCTTCTTTGTAAGCTCGTTGAGAGGTGCAGCAATGGTGCTGAAATTTCTCACAAAACGCCTATAGAAACCAGCGAGGCCAAGGAAACTCCTCACTTTTGTGACCGTTTTGGGCTGCGGCCAACTCTCAATAGCTTCAATCTTGGCTTTATCAACTTCAATTCCCTGTGGAGTAACAACATAGCCAAGAAAAGATACTCGGTCGGTGCAAAAGGTGCACTTCCCAAGGTTACCAAACAAACGTGCATCACGTAGAGCATTAAAAACAGCACGTAAATGTTCCAAATGTTCTTCCAAAGATTTGCTATAAATCAGTATATCATCAAAATAGACTACCACAAATTGTCCAATGAAAGCACGTAAAACTTCGTTCATTAATCTCATGAAAGTACTAGGTGCATTAGTTAACCCAAAAGGCATGACTAACCACTCATATAATCCAAACTTAGTTTTAAATGCTGTTTTCCATTCATCTCCCAATTTCATACGAATTTGATGGTATCCACTCGCAAATCAACTTTGGAGAATATTGTAGAGCCACTCAATTCATCAAGCATATCATCTAGCCTAGGAATAGGGTGGCGATAACGAATAGTAATATTATTGATGCCTCTACAATCAACACACATACGTGACGTACCATCCTTTTTCGGCACTAGAATAATAGGAACAGCACAAGGACTAAGGGATTCGCGTATATAACCTTTGTCGAGCAGCTCCTGTACTTGACGCATAATCTCCTTCGTCTCCTCTGGATTGGTGCGGTATGGTGCACGGTTGGGTAATGATGCACCGGAATTAAGTCAACTTGATGCTCAATCCCTCGAATAGGTGGTAATCCGGTGGCACGTCTTGTGGAAAGACGTCGGCGAACTCTGCAAAATGTTAGTGACAGCGGGGGCAAAGAGGAAAACACGTCCTCGAATGAAAATAATGCCTCTTTGCACACAAAAGCATAGCAAATAGATTTGCTAAAATCTAGCTCATCAATATCAGATTTGGTGGCAAGTAAACATGCACTTTTCAATTTAATTTCGAAGCAACGGTAGATGGTTTATTAATAGGCTTCATGTGTTGCTCAAATTCTTTTGCCACAATCTGATTTTCACTCTTATTTTTCTCTGTTTTGCTTTATTAGCTCTATTAATATCATCTTTCAAAATGGACTCGGAGTCATAGGAAGCAAAGTAATATTTTTATCCTTATGAACAAGAGTATCTTGATTGTTTCTACCATGGTGTACAAATTTTTATCAAATGGCCATGGTCTACCAAGTAACAAGGAACATGCTTGCATAGGTACCACATCACAATCAACATAATCAGCATATGTAGAGATACTAAAATGCACACGAATAGTACGTGTTACCTTCACCTTGCCGCTGTTGTTGAACCATTGGATGTAGTAAGGATGTGGATGTGGTCTTGTGGTGAGAGATAGCTTCTCCACCATCTCCATGCTAGCCAAGTTGTTGCAGCTCCTCCATCTATGATGGCCTTGAATAGAACGTTCCTTCACAACTCCTTTGTATGGAACAAATTATGCCTCTGATTTTGCTCACTTGTGTAACTCTGCACACTCAAAACACGTTGAGCAACTAAACATTCATACTGTCGGCATCTTGAGCCATGTATTGTGTCTCATGATCGAGAATCATCTCCACCGTGTTCCTCATGTGTAATAAGAGCCAAAGTCTCCTCATCATAGTCACTAGCGGACTCATACCCACCATCCTCGTAGCAATCATCACACGCTGAGATTTGCATTCTCTCATAAAATGTCCTCTTCCCTTACAACGACGACAAATAATATCACTTGTGTGCCCTGTTGATGCCATGGAAGAAGAAGAGCTCTGTGCGGCCCGGCAGTGTGCTCTTGGCGATAGTGGTGGTTGTGCTCGCTTTCTTGTATCACGGTTGGAGGTGGCACCAAGGAGGTGATGGTGCGGTGGAAGTAGATGATGCACGTGGTGTCCACGATGAAGGTCGACCTGCGAGAAAAGTTAGTGCGGCGCCAATGCACATCGATCCTGCACTTCACGTTCAGCTTTACAAGCAAGATGGAATAAGCGAGTGATATTATTATAATCCTTATAGTCTAGAATGGTCGAATCTCTATTTAATCCACCCGTAAAACGTGCAAGCATAGCTTCATTCTCCTCAACAATACCACATCTAATCAAGCCAGTTTGTAATTCCCGATAATATTCTTCTACAGAATTTTTCCTTGTCTTAAACGCTGCAATTTTTGAAGTAATTCACGTTGATAATATGGTGGAACCCAACGAGTGCGCATAGCAGTTTTCAAAGCAGCCCAAGTAGTGGAACAGGATATAATCTACAATGTTCGACCACCAAACACATGCAAAGCTAGTGAAAGCACAAACAGCAGCAGGAACACGTCTCTCCTCGGGATATTGTAAACATGTAAATCGTTGTTCAGTTTCTAACTCCCAAGTAAGATATATATCGGAACATATCTACCCTCAAATGGTGGAATATTCAATTTCAGTTTAGGGAGATGGTCATGATCTCGTACTGAGGGGAGCCCTAACATTGCCATTATTTGCATGTGGGCGACACGGTGGTTGTGGTGCTGGTGGTTGCACGTAGTTCGAAGTTGATCAACCTCATCCTCGTAATCTTCCACATAATCATCCTCGTCGGTACCAAAGCAGCAGCGATGGCGAGGAGCCAAAGAAGCACCAACAGCGATGGCAGCGGCACCAGAATTTTGTCTGGCTCAATAGGAACACGCTGAGCTCGTCCATACTTGATTCGGAAGGGGCGTAGTTGTTGTCGTTCTTGAGGTGCGATAGGTGCAGCCGGCGGTGGTTGTGGAAAACGCAGCGAGCAATTCATCAAACTTGCTATCAAGCTTTGTTTCAAACGTCTTCTCAATGCCATCTATCTTCTCCATGGCCTCGTCAAATCTGTTTACCACATCATGCACTGTCCAATCATCATTTGCTGAAACTTATCATGTAGCTGTTTGTTTGTCGTTCTCCCAATCAGCCTCATCGGCTGTGTTCCTGCCATGGTTAGCAGCAATAGAAACACACAAGAATATGATCCTCTGAGACTACTAGGAAGTGGTGGTGGTGGTGTGGTGGGCAAATACAAATCCGTGAAGCAAATCTCAAATTCTTACCAGTTCTTACCCAGCAGCGGTGGTGATCGGCAACCGTTGTAGTCAAAACTCTCAAAGCTTGGCTATAGCGATTACGGGGAGAATCAAGCGCACGATGTAGATGTATGTGGAGCTGGGAAGGCTTATAATATGGTAGCAAAAGGGTCAACAATAATCAAATCGAGAGATGCAAAGTTGAATAAGCGCTCAACGACGGCATCTTGTCTTGGTCCTAGGCTAGACCGTGCTAGAGACGCGAGCCTAGAACACTAACAAAATCACGGCGCTGCGTAAACAAAGGAAAAGCACACTCTGAATTTTTTTTGCTCTTTTTTTTTGCTTGCTTTTTTTTTGCGTTGCTCTTTTTTTTGCGAAAAATCACTATAATGGCGAATGTCTCAAAACTCTTCCCAGTCAAATCGACAGGATGGGCACGAAATTTTTCGACCAATTTTTTTTTTTTGACGCCGGACCCAAAAACTGAAGCGGGTCAAAAAACTTTCTATAACGGCGATGGCTCAATACGCTTAGAAACACCTAAAAATAGGATAGCGAAATTTTTTTTTATCCCGTGCGTTTTGGAAAATTTTGGGCCTAAGCGGAGGGTGGTTTCGGACTCTTTTTTTGAAACCAACCTCTTCTACGGACGACAAAAGATTGCTGGAATCAAACCTACTCGGACAAGGAAACACGAATCGGAAATTAGATGGATCCCAAAACAAATCTAATATGCAAGGAACTCGGATTGGTGGTGGATATATGGTGGTGGTATATGGCAACGGTGGTGGTATATGGCAGCGGTGGTGGTATATGGATACGGATTGAAGCGGTGGCGGATAAGCGGTGGTGGTAGATGGCGAGGCGATGATGATGGTGCGGCGGCGGCGTGACAACTTATGACCGAACTCGAAACTCTAAAAGACTAGACTCTAAGACCAGAACTAGACACGACGATGCAACCGCAAATTCAACAACGCAAATACGAAAAAGATTATGCAAAGGCTCGATTGGTTCGGATATGATGACCTAACCCTAATTTTTTTGGCTTTTTCGTGGACTGTAGGTATGAAGAACAGACTCGATCTAAACTACGAAAAACTGTAAAATCTCACCGAGCAACACGGAAATCTGATACCACTTGATAGAGGCGGAGGTGTCCCGATCTTTAGATGAGATGATAACTATCGATTTGGTGGAGCGACTTTGACGATCCGACTACAAACGTGCGACGTTGCGCCTTAGCAATCGCTAAACCAACTCCGAGAGGTTATTGACCACGCGGAGCACAATCAACGACCACGAAGGTCTATTCCTGCAAGCAATCGAAGAACAAGCAAGAATATGATAAAAGCAATCTGAATATTGCGAGTATGTATGAAGTATTGATAAAGGTGGGGATCCGTAAGCGGTCTTGGTCTGGTCGTTGGACACAAACGAAGTACACGAAGTTGCAATGGCTAACTTTAACTAAACAAATCCCAAAGTCTAAACGGTGCCCTAAGGGCTGTATATATGGAGGAAGAGGGGGAGAATTTCGTGGCCCTTGGTGGAGGGGTCCGAAACTAACCCTATCTCTTGTTTCCCCACACATACGGACTCTAAAAATAGCCTATACTAATGTATTTCGAAATTACATGGGCCTGGCCCAATAATAAGGTGACGCAGCACCTAGAATAGCCTCTGGACGAAATTTATGAAGTGGCATCTTGTATATTTCGTCCAAGGCTTCATGCACTCATTATGGTGGCTTCAAAGTCCTGAAATCATCACTTGTAACTCCATTCTTGTCCCCTTTGCATGCCATCATCTCCATGCTTGTTCTTGCTCCAATGTTCATCCTTCTCCAAGCTAGGCCCTTCATTTGTAAGCAAAACAAATGTATCCAATTTAGGCAGCATCATATTCTCATGAACATTAGAATCATTACCAAGAAACGAAAGTACCTGGTAATTTAGTTGGCGTGCACGAGCTCTAGTAATTGGTCCAGTATGTATAGCAGCAGGGGTTGTGGGTGTAACAATGGTATTGATGTCCTCATCAAAGTGGTTTTCTTGGGTTTCGTTGTCTCTTCCAAGGGTGTCCATGTTGATGAAACTAAGATCAAAGCAATTAAAACTTGGCCCCAACCCACCAATTTGCAACAAGTGCGAAGTTTCCTTGGTCTTGCAGGTTTTTATCGCCGCTTTGTGAAAAACTTTAGCACTATTGCGGCTCCTTTGCATGCTTTGAGTAAGAAGAATACTTCTTTTGTTTGGGGACCTTTGCAATCAAACGCTTTTGATGAGCTCAAGTCTTTGCTTACTCATGCTCCAATTCTTGCTTTGCCCAATTTTGACAAAACTTTTGAGGTCCATTGTGATGCAAGTGCTACCAGAATTGGCGGAGTTTTAATGCAAGAAAAACGAGTCATTGCTTATTTTAGTGAAAAACTCTCCGGTGCTCAACTTAACTATCCCGTGTATGACAAGGAATTGTATGCTTTAGTGCGTGTCCTCCATGTTTGGGAACATTATCTTAGACCTCATGAGTTTGTCATCCATACCGATCATGAAACTCTTAAGTACTTAAAAGGTCAAACTAAATTGAACAAGCGTCATGCCAAATGGAGTGAATTTATTGAATCTTTTCCATATGTGATCAAGTACATTAAGGGCAAGGAAAATGTAGTTGCCGATGCACTTTCACGCATATGCACGCTTGTCACCCAACTTGAGTTGAATGTTATTGGATTTGAGCACATCAAAGATTTGTATGCTAGTGATCCATCTTTTGCACATCATTATGCCAAATGTTTGACGCATACATCTTGGGAACAATATTACATCAAGGATGGTTATCTTACGAGAGCTAACAAACTATGCATACCCGAGTCTT
Organism: Aegilops speltoides; assembly: GCA_021437245.1. Taxonomy (NCBI): domain Eukaryota; kingdom Viridiplantae; phylum Streptophyta; class Magnoliopsida; order Poales; family Poaceae; genus Aegilops; species Aegilops speltoides. The sequence continues at coordinate 167,086,735 of CM038145.1, forward strand.
CTCTTCGTTTGCTCCTTTTGCAAGAGGCTCATGGCGGTGGACTCATGGGACACTTTGGACGCGACAAGACCTTCGCCACGCTCTCCAAGAACTACTTTTGGCCAAAGATGTTTCGAGACGTCTCACGCTTCACCACAAGCTGCTCAACATGCCGCAAAGCTAAGTCAAAAGCTCAATCTCATGGTCTTTACATGCCTCTTCCTATTCCTTATCAACCTTGGGAAGACATTAGCATGGACTTTGTACTTGGTTTGCCTAGAACTCAAAATGGAAAGGACTCCGTATTTGTTGTTGTGGACAGATTTTCTAAAATGGCACATTTCATTCCTTGCAACAAGGTAGACGATGCTTCACATATTGCAAATCTCTTTTGTAGGGAAATCTTGCGCCTCCATGGAGTACCAAAGTCAATCGTCTCCGACCGCGACGTCAAGTTCTTGAGTTACTTTTGGAAAAATCTTTGCGCCAAGCTCGGAATCAAGCTCTTATTCTCATCTGCATACCATCCTCAAACCGACGGCCAAACGGAGGTGACGAACCGGACGCTCTCCACTATACTTCGTGTGTTGCTCAAGAAGAACATCAAGGAGTGGGAGACGTGTCTACCCATCGCCGAGTACGCATACAACCGCGCAAGACATTCAACGACCGGCAAGTCCCCCTTCGAGGTCGTCTACGGCTTCAACCCATTGTCCCCATTGGACATCCTACCTCTACCTCTACAAGAGCGCACCAACCTCGACGCAAGTGCCCGTGCAAACTACATCAAGAAGATGCATGAAGATACAACAAATACAATCGAGCGCCAAGTACAACGACTAGCGACCAAGCTCAACATCAACAAGCAACCCATGATCTTCAACATAGGCGATCTTGTGTGGCTACACCTTCACAAGGAACGCTTCCCCAACGAACGCACGTCCAAACTTCTACCTCGCGCCGATGGACCCTTCAAGGTGTTAGCACGCTACAACAACAACGCCTACAAGCTCGACCTACCAAGCGACAAGTACAACGTGAGCGACACCTTCAACGTCAAAGACCTCTCGTCTTTCCATGGTGATGAAGAACTAGATCCGAGGTCGGATCCTTTCGAAAGGAGGGGATATGATGCGGAGCATCCTTCCATCATCCCCATGGACTCTACATCAACACCTACAACACCACAAGGACCGATGACTCGAGCACGTGCAAGAGCTCTTGAAACCGAGCTGACATCACTCCTCTCACAACTCTCCTTGATTCACATGAGACATGGTTACTACCTCAAGCGGAAACTCTATGCATACTCGGGCACCAAGGAGTCGACCATAAAGAGGTTGGGAAGCAAGGAGAATCGAAGCGGAAGACATCTGCGAAGACGGAGAGGAGAAAGCAACCAGACCAGAAGGCGGACGATCCGACAGAGCCGGATGATCCGGACCCGGTCCGGACGATCCGCTTCATCGACCAAGGCAACAGAACCTCCACGCTGGCCGGATCATCCGGACCCGGCCGGATCATCCGGATCCCGCCGGACATCCGGACCACCAGCCGGACGTCCGGCCCTGCGCCGTCACCAGTGAGCACCGGACCATCCAGGCCCCACCGGATCATCCGGACCAGCCCGGATCATCCGGACCCTCGTCCGGATCGTCCGGCCAGCCTTTCTTGGCGTGTGTTAAGGCTGAGCCCATGTACCCCTTCGCCCCATACTCTATTTATAGGACCCCCTCTCCTCACTTTGGGACTTAGCATTGGATTAGCTCATATTTGTGTGAGAGCCTTTGCTCATCCACTCGGTTACTTCTCCTCGGAGATCAGGACCTTCGTCTAGGAGAAGATCCCTCAGCGGATTCAAGACCCCTATCTAGGGAAGATCCCCCTCGTGGATTCAAGGCCCCTATCTAGGGAAGAACATCAAGGCCTCCTCTTGGAGATGAACGGTTCCTTTGTATCCTTACCCTAGTTGACTATGTATCTTGTGGATCTCATGTGTGTATGTTGATCTAGCACTTGTGTGATCGATTCCTTGTTGGTTGAGTGATTTCCTCTCGTTTTCCCTGTGTTTCCCCTTGTGCTTCCGCGTGTTCTTCGTGTTTCCCCCGTAGGATCCCCTCCAAACGTGAAAGATCGACGAATTAGGGTTCCACCCTACATCAATCTTTGTCCCTACCAGGGGGGCTAATGTTTATAACCAACATAATCTCTCGATTTTCCTTCAAAAGGAAGTGCCAATGGGTTCAGAAACTTGTCTGAAAAACAGCAATGAATGGTGTTCTTTGACTTTCAGGGCCAAAAAGTCATGCTTATGGCTGAATTTGAGGGTACTCCAGGCCTCCTGGCGCAAGCGGGAAGTATTTATTGGATTCGCACACTCGCAGTGAGCAGTTTGAGTACTTGTGGGTCCAACACGGACTCCGGATGACAAAATTATGACCATTTTAGTGAACATCTCTCCATTCTATGGCAGTCCTTGAAAGTACTTCACTTTCTTGTGAGCTTTTTGCCTGATTGCCCCAAAATTTCTTGTCCGCTATAGAGGAGATATCGTTTCCACATATATATTGACCGATGCCAAGTATGCCCTTTTGTTCTTGGCTTTCACGCGCGTGAGTTACAGCATGCCATCTGGCGAAACAAGAAGAATAACGCATATAGCCGCAGGATTTTCTTCAATTTATGGCCAAATGAGATTGCCCGGATCATAGAGCATCTGCAGAAAGGTACGGATGTCCCTACCATGGGGGCTAATGTCTACAAGCAACATAATCTCTCAAACTTCCTTCAAAAGGAAGTGCCAATGGGTTCAGAAACTTGTCTGAAAAACAGCAACGAATGATGTTCTTTGACTTTCTAGGCCAAAAGTCCTGGTTAAGGCCGTATTTGAGGGTACTCTGGGCCTCCCCAGGGCAAGCGGGAGTATTTTCGGATTCGCGCTTTTCGCCATGAGCTGTTTGAGTACTTGTTGGTCCAACACGGACTCTGAATGACAAAATTATGACCGTTAGAGTGAAGATCTGTCCATTTTATGGCAGTCCTTGAAAGTACTTCATTTTCTCGTGCGCTTTTTGCCTGATTACCCCAAACTTTCTTGTCCTCTATAGAGGAGATATCGTTTCCACATATATATTCACCGATGCCAGGAATGCCCTTTTGTTCTTGGCTTTCACACGCGTGAGTTACAGCATGCCATCTAGCGAAAACAAGGAGAATAAGGCATATAGCCGCTGGATTTTCTTCAATTTATGGCCAAATGAAATTGCCCGGATCATAGAGCATCTGCAGAAAGGTACGTTTGTCCCTACCAGGGGGGCTAATGTCTATAAGCTACATAATCTCTCGAATTTCCTTCAAAAGGAAGTGCCAATGGGTTCAGAAACTTGTCTGAAAAACAGCAACGAATGGTGTTCGTTAACTTTCAGGGCCAAAAAGTCCCGCTTAAGGCTGAATTTGAGGGTACTCCAGGCCTCCTGGCGTAAGCGGGGAGTATTTTATAGATTCACGTGCTTGCTGCGAGCAGTTTGAGTACTTGTGGGTCCGACACGGACTCCGAATGACAAAATTATGACCGTTTCAGTGAACATCTCTCCATTCTATGGCAGTCCTTGAAAGTACTTCATTTTCTCGTGCGCTTTTTACCTGATTGCCGCAAGATTTCTTGTCCTCTATAGAGGAGATATCGTTTCCACATATGTATTGACCGATGCCAGGTATGCCCTTTTGATCTTGGCTTTCACACGCGTGAGTTACAGCATGCCATCCGGCAAAAACAAGGAGAATAAGGCATATAGCCGCTGGATTTTCTTTAATTTACGGCCAAATGAGATTGCCCGGATCATAGAGCATCTGCAGAAAGGTACGGATGTCCCTACCATGGGGGCTAATGTCTACAAGCAACATAATCTCTCAAACTTCCTTCAAAAGGAAGTGCCAATGGGTTCAGAAACTTGTCTGAAAAACAGCAACGAATGATGTTCTTTGACTTTCTAGGCCAAAAGTCCTGGTTAAGGCCGTATTTGAGGGTACTCTGGGCCTCCTGGGGCAAGCGGGGAGTATTTTCTGGATTCGCACACTCGCCGCGAGCTGTTTGAGTACTTGTTGGTCCAACACGGACTCTGAATGACAAAATTATGACCGTTAGAGTGAAGATCTGTCCATTTTATGGCAGTCCTTGAAAGTACTTCATTTTCTCGTGCGCTTTTGCTGATTACCCCAAACTTTCTTGTCCTCTATAGAGGAGATATCGTTTCCACATATATATTCACCGATGCCAGGAATGCCCTTTTGTTCTTGGCTTTCACACGCGTGAGTTACAGCATGCCATCTAGCGAAAACAAGGAGAATAAGGCATATAGCCGCTGGATTTTCTTCAATTTATGGCCAAATGAAATTGCCCGGATCATAGAGCATCTGCAGAAAGGTACGTTTGTCCCTACCAGGGGGGCTAATGTCTATAAGCTACATAATCTCTCGAATTTCCTTCAAAAGGAAGTGCCAATGGGTTGAAACTTGTCGAAAAACAATGAACGAATGGTGTTCGTTAACTTTCAGGCCCAAAAAGTCCCGCTTAAGGCTGAATTTGAGGGTACTCGAGGCCTCCTGGCGTGAGCGGGGAGTATTTTATAGATTCACGTGCTTGCTGCGAGCAGTTTGAGTACTTGTGGGTCCGACACGGACTCCGAATGACAAAATTATGACCGTTTCAGTGAACATCTCTCCATTCTATGGCAGTCCTTGAAAGTACTTCATTTTCTCGTGCGCTTTTTACCTGATTGCCGCATGATTTCTTGTCCTCTATAGAGGAGATATCGTTTCCACATATGTATTGACCGATGCCAGGTATGCCCTTTTGATCTTGGCTTTCACACGCGTGAGTTACAGCATGCCATCCGGCAAAAACAAGGAGAATAAGGCATATAGCACTGGATTTTCTTTAATTCTGACCCAAATGAGATTGCCGGATCATAGAGCATCTGCGAGAAGGTACATTTGTCCCTACCGGGGGCTAATGTCTATAAGCAACATAATCTCTCGAATTTCCTTCAAAAGGAAGTGCCAATGGGTTGAAACTTGTCCAAAAACAGCGACGATTGATGTTCTTTGACTTTCGGGGCCAAAAGTCATGCTTAAGGCCGTGTTGAGGGCACTCCGGGCCTCTGGCGCAAGCGGGAGTATTTTCTGGATTCGCGCTCTCACATGAGCCGTTTGAGTACTTGTGGGTCCGACACGGACTCAATGACAAAATTATGACTGTTTTAGTGAACATCTCTCCATTCTATGTCACCCTTGAAAGTACTTCATTTTCTCGTCGCTTTTTGCTGATTGCCCCAAAATTTCTTGTCCTCTATAGAGGAGATATCGTTTCCACATATATATTGACCGATGCGGGAATGCCCTTTTGTTCTTGGCTTTCACGCATGAGAGACAACGAGCCATCGATGAGGACATCAATACCATTGTTACACCCACAGCCCGTCTTACATTACATATATGGGACCAATTACTAGAGCTCACAAGACGCCAATTAAATTACCGGTACTTTCGTTTCTTGGTAATGATTCTAATGTTCATGAGAATATGATGCTGCCTAAATTGGATACATTTGTTTTGCTTACAAATGAAGGGCCTAGCTTGGAGAAGGATGAACATTGGAGCAAGAACACGCATGGAGTTGATGGCATGCGCAAGGGGATCAAGAACGGAGTTACAAGTGATGATTTCAGGACTTTGAAGCCACCATAAGGAGTGCATGAAGCCTTGGACGAAATATACAAGACGCCACTTCATAATATTCGTCCATAGGCTATTCTAGGTGCTGCGTCACCTTATTATTGGGCCAGGCCCATGTAATTTCGAAATACTTAAGTATAGGCTATTTTTAGAGTCCGTATGTGTGGGGAAACACGAGTTAGGGTTGGTTTCGGACCCCACCCTCAAGGGCCACGAAATTCCCTCCTTTTCCCCCATATATACAGCCCTTAGGGCGTCGTTTAGACTTCGTGTTTTGTTTAGATTAAAAGTTCGCCATAGCTGCAACTTCCGCGTGCCGTTTGTGTTCAACGACTGCACAAAGGCGTCCACGAACCCCACCTTGATCAATAAAGCTTTCATCTTATATTCGCAATATCCAGATTGCAATCTCAGTTTCTTGCTTGTTCTTCATTTGCTCGCAGAAGCAGACCCTCGTGGTTAGGTTGATCGTGCTCGGCGTGGTCAATAACCTCTCGGAGTTGGTTTAGCGATTGCTAAGTATGCGACGTCCTCGCACGCCGTTCGTGTCGGATCGTCAAAGTCGACTTCCACCAAAGCGAAATCCACCATCTCATCGAAGGCGGGACACCTTTGCGTCTATCAAGTGGTATTAGTTTTCAGGTTGCTCGGTGAGATTTTACAGTTTTTAATAGTTTAGATCGAGTCATGCTCATCATACCTATAGTCCACGAAAAAGCCAAAAAAATTAGGGTTAGTTCATCCCATCCAACCAATCGAGCCTTTGCATAATCTTTTACGTATTTGCTTTGTTGAATTTGCGGTTGCATCGTCGTGTCAAGTTGCTGGTCTTAGCGTCTAGTCTTTTAGAGTTTGAGTTACATTCACGAGGTTGTCACGCCGCTGCCATATACCACTACCACATATTCACCGCCAATCCGAATCCATATACGCCACCACATATCCGCCGCCATCACGCCCATCCGAGTTCCACCAGATTCATCTCCTCCACCAGTACGAGTTCCACCAGATTCATCTCCGCCACTAGTCCTAGTTCGAGTCCAGTAATTGTTGCATTGTTCTCGATTTCCAGATCACACGATACTCCGAGTCGTGACAGCAGAGGACTCCCCAACTTCTGAGCCATCCGCAGAAGAAAAATAGTTCTAGTTTCAAAAAAAAAACTAAGTCTGGAAAATTCTGGCTAGGCAGTTTTTAGACCATTTGTAGACTTTTTCGAAAAAAATTTGTTGCGGAGAAAAAAAAAAGAGGAAAAAAAGTGCAAAAAAAAGTGCAAAAAAAGAGAAAAAAAAAGAGAAAAAAATTTCAGAGTGTGCTCCTCCCTTGTTTACGTGTCGCGCCATGATTTTGTTGGTGTTCTAGGCTCGCGTCTCTAGCACAGTCTAGCCTAGGACCAGCACAGTACCGTCGTTGAGCGTTTATTCAACTTTGCATCTCTGAATTGATTATTGCTGACCCTTTTTGCTACCATATTATAAGTGATGAGGACATGACTACCTAGGATATGACCAAAAATATTGCATACATGCATATCTGTCACGTGATTTCTAGTGCAAACTATTCAATAATCTATTTATGTTATCCAGAACAAACATACTTCACACACTTTTGTGTTTTGTGTAATTGCAGGTGTATGGGACATTTGTACCATCCACATATGAAGATAAGGGAAAAGGAGAAGTTTAGGTGCTGTTCAAAAAGTCCACTCACGTCACTTTTGGGTCAAGAGAAGATAGAGTCCAAGTCTCTCACGTTCTGGATTCAGATTCGGACTGCACAGACACACCTGACTCAAAACGCCAACAACTTTTTCATACGGACTCCGAAGTGGATGATTCTTTTTTTTGTTGGAAAGTAGATTTCATCATCTTTCCAACCCAATTTTTCAGGCCGGTTTTAGAATTCTTTGACTCCTCATATCAACTTGGAATTGAGTGATTCTTTTTGCATTGGAAAGCTTGAGTTAGTAGCATTCTTTGCAAGAATTTATCAGAAAATTGGCTCAAACTTTTCAAGAGGAAAGTTGGAGAGAGAGTTGTTGTATGTCCTGCTTGGCAGTTGTTTTTCATCATTATCTTCACTGCCGTTGTGATCTTCACTTATATCTTGCTGTCAAGAGCTACTTAGTGTCCTTCATTGATGCTAGTTGTGCTACGCCGTGACCTCATTAGTGTTCTAGGCTCGCGTCTCTAGTCCGGTCTAGCCTAGGACCAGCACACCACCGTCGTTGAGCGTTTATTCAACATTGCATCTTTGAATTGATTATTGCTAAATTTTTTGCTACCATATATAGCCAACCCAGCTCGACATATTTCTACACCGTGTATACGTACATTCCCACGGCAATCGCTTTACACAATCTTGAGTTACTTGGCGCTTGCTGGTTGCTGTCACCACCGCCGCATGGTAAGAACTTGTAAGATATTGATATTTGCTTTATGTGAGCACTTTACAACCACATCCTAGTAGTTCATAGGAACATTATTCTCGAATTTTGTTTCATATTTCTACTAATCATGACAGGTTTCGGAGATAGAAGTTCTTGGACGATTTAACACATCTTCACCATCACGAGAGTTGGGACAACACACACAAGCACATGGCCAGTTAGCTCTTTACCGTCATTTGAGGGTAGATTTAATCCTGCTATTTATCTAGCTTGGGAGCTTGAAGTAGAACAAGTTTTTAGTCAGCATGTTTTTTCGAACTTGAGCGAGTACGAGCTGCCACTAGAGCATTTACTAGTTTTGCTTCATTTCGTGGAGTGTGCATTGTAAGAAAAATATTGATAACCAACCCACAACTTGGAAAGATTTGAAAGATGTAATGAGACAACATTTTTTCCCTCCTTACTATCGTCGTGAATTGCTTCGCAAATTAGAACAATTTAAACAAGGCAACAACACTGTTCATGCTTACTACAAAGAGTTCAAATCTTATATGCATCATTGTGACATAGAAGAATCTGAGGATGATACAATGAATAGATTTTTTGGTGGTTTGAACCATGATATTCAGGAAAGATTTCAGTATATTCCTCGTTGCATTACCGGTATGTATGTTCGTGCTTGTACCTTTGAGAGACAAATACAGGAGGATGCATTGGGTGACTATAACAACTACAATTCCAGTTCATGCTCACCACCTTCGGTTGGTTCCTCCACCGTTGCACCTACTAGAGCAGCCCCACCTCGAATTGTGAGCGCGACATCATCTCAAGAGTATGGTGCATTGTCTACGTGTGTACCTACATCAGCTACGTCTTTGCGACAAGGTAACAGTAAAGGTATTGATGATATAACTTCACATGAGAATGATGCATCCCTAGTTAACTTGAATGCATCATGTGTTGAGTTACCTGGTGATTTGAGCACATCACCTATTTTAGAGAATCTTGATACTGTCATGAATGCGTCATGTGATCAAACAACTGAAATACCAACAATTCTGAGTGCACCTATGGAATTAACTGTTGATGCAAAAGAATCAATGTTTAATCATTTTGCTATGACCTCTAATCTTGGTGATGATTCTGTGTCGAATGACTCATTGCATGTTTGCTTATCAAAGCATGTTGTAGCATGTAAATTTGATTCAAATAAGGTTTATTCACCAATGTTGGGATGGTTTAATGATGAACATTGTCAATCTTTTGAAATAAATAAGAGCTTCACTTATATGTGCAAACTAAGTTGCAATATTTTCATGCCTTCTAGTTCTTGTACTAATTTTTTGGCTTTAGATTTTATCAACTATGCAAGATACTCATCTATTCATGTGTCATATATGCAAAAATCGAGGGAAGTAAAAATGGATGACATATACATATACAACATGTACACCTTGTCTTTTTTGTTAGCCATATTTCAGATTAAGCAACGCCGTGGACGGCTTTATTTTCAAGAAGGGGAGGATGATGAGGACATGACTACCTTGGATATGACCAAAAATATTGCATACATGCATATTTGTCATGTGATTTCTAGTGCAAACTATTCAATAATCTATTTATGTTATCCAGAACAAACATACTTCACACACTTTTGTGTTTTGTGTAATTGCAGGTGTATGGGACATTTGTACCATCCACATATGAAGATAAGGGAAAAGGAGAAGTTTAGGTGCTGTTCAAAAAGTCCTCTCACGTCACTTTTGGGTCAAGAGAAGATAGAGTCCAAGTCTCTCACGTTCTGGATTCAGATTCGGACTGCACAGACACACCTGACTCAAAACGCCAACAACTTTTTCATACGGACTCCGAATTGGATGATTCTTTTTTTTGTTGGAAAGTAGATTTCATCATATTTCCAACCCAATTGGAATCACCTTAAAATCCGTCCGGAGCGTTGAGTTATGGACGAAACAATCTGACGCTGCACACCAGAATCCGAGTCAAACTACAAGTCCAAAGGTGTTACGTCACCCGAACTTGGGCCCATTGGCCTTGTACGACCTAGGGTTAGTTTTAGGCTGCCTTGGGACGTTCTCCCACCTCCTTGGCCGCCACCCCTTGCTCCTATATAAGTAGATCCATCTAGTAGCTTTTCCCTTGGGATTTGTTTAGTTAAAAGTTAGCCATTGCAACTTCGTGTACTTCGTTTGTGTCCAACGACCAGACCAAGACCGCTTACGGATCCCCACCTTTATCAATATTTCATACATACTCACAATATTCAGGTTGCTTTTATCATATTCTTGCTTGTTCTTCGATTGCTTGCAGGAATAGACCTTCGTGGTCAGGTTGATTGTGCTCCGGCGTGGTCAATAACCTCTCGGAGTTGGTTTAGCGATTGCTAAGGCGCAACGTCGTGCACGTTTGTAGTCGGATCGTCAAAGTCATCTTCACCAAATCGATAGTTATCATCTCATCGAAAGATCGGGACACCTCCGCCTCTATCAATAAGCCTTCCCAGCTCCACATACATCTACGTCCTGCATTGGACTCTCCCTGGTAATCGCTCTATCCAAGCTTTGAGAGTTTTGACTACAACGGTTGCGATCACCTTCTTCTTTGGTAAGAACTGGTAGAATTTGAGATTTGCTTGACGGGTTTGTGATACACCACCACCACTTCTTAGTAGTCTGTAGGATCATATTCTTGTGTGTTTCTATTTGCTGCTAACCATAATAGGATCACAAGCCGATGAGACTGATTGGGAGAACCTGACGAACAAACAGCTACATGATACATTTCAGCAAATGATGAGTGGACAGGTGCAAGACGTGCTAAACAGATTTGACGAGGCCATGGAGAAGATAGATGGCATTGAGAAGACGTTTGAAACAAAGCTTGATAGCAAGTTTGATGAATTGCTCGTGCGTTTTCCACAACCACCGCCGGCTGCCCTATCGCACCTCTGCAACGACAACAACTTCGCCTTTACGAATCAAGTATGGGCGAGCTCGGCGTGTTCCTATTGAGCCAGACAAAATTCTGCTGCCATTGCTCTCGCTATTGGTGCTTCTTTGGCTCCTGCTACTACTGCTGCTGGTACCGAGGAGGATGATGAGTATGTGGGCGATTATGAGGATGAGGTTGATCAACATCAGAACTACGTGCAACCACCAGCACCACAACAACCAGGCCGTCCACATGCAAATAATGGCAACGTTAGGGCTCCCCCTCAGGTATGAGATCATGACCATCTCCCTAAACTGAAATTGAATATTCCACCATTTGAGGGTAGATATGTTCCTGATATATATCTTACTTGGGAGTTAGAAACTGAACAACGATTTACATGTTTACAATATCACGAGGAGAGACGTGTTCTGCTGCTGTTTGTGCTTTCACTAGCTTTGCATGTGTTTGGTGGTCGAACATTGTAGATTATATCCTGTTCCAGCTACTTGGGCTGCTTTGAAAACAGCTATGCGTACTCGTTGGGTTCCACCATATTATCAACGTGAATTACTTCAAAATTGCAGCGCTTAAGATAAGGAAAAAATTCTATAGAAGAATATTATCGGAATTACAAACCGGCTTGATTAGATGTGGTATTGTTGAGGAGAATGAAGCTATGCTTGCACGTTTTCGGGTGGATTAAATAGAGATTCAGACCATTCTAGACTATAAGGATTATAATAATATCACTCGTTTATTCCATCTTGCTTGTAAAGCTGAACATGAAGTGCAGGATCGAGGCATTGGCGCCACACTAACTTTTCTCTGGTCGACCTTCATCATGGACACCACGTGCATCATCTACTTCCACCGCACCATCACCTCCTTTAGGTGCCACCTCCAACCGTGATACAAGAAAGGGCACCACCACCACTATCTGCCAAGAGCACACTGCCGGGCCTGCACAGAGCTCTTCTTCTTCCATGGCGTCAACAGGGCACACAAGTGATATTATTTGTCGTCGTTGTAAGGGAAGAGGACATTTTATGAGAGAATGCAAATCTCGGCATGTGATGATTGCTCTTGAGGATGGTGGGTATGAGTCCGCTAGTGACTATGATGAGGAGACTTTGGCTCTTATTACACATGAGGAACACTGTGGAGATGATTACGATCATGAGACACATTACATGGCTGCTCAAGATCTTTGTGGTATGAATGTTTAGTTGCTCAACGTGTTTTGAGTGTGCAGGTTCCACAAGCTGAGCAAAATCAGAGGCATAATTTGTTCCATACAAATGGAGTTGTGAAGGAACGTTCTATTCGCGTCATCATAGATGGAGGGAGCTGCAACAACTTGGCTAGCATGGAGATGGTGGAGAAGCTATGATGTAGGGTGGAAACCTAATTCGTCGATCTTTCACGTTTGGAGGGAATCCTACAGAGGAAACACGAAGAACACGCGGAAGCACGAGGGGAAACATGGGGAAAACGAGAGAGAATCACTCAACCAACAAGGAATCGATCACACAAGTGCTAGATCAACATACACACTCGAGATCCACAAGATACATGGTCAACTAGGGTAAGGATACAAAGGAACCGTTCGTCTCCCGGAGGAGGCCTTGAATCCACGAGGGGATCTTCCCATAAAGGGGTCTTGTATCCGAGAGGATCTTCTCCGAAGAGGCCGCGGTCTCTCACGAGGAGGAGATCCGATAGATGAGCGTAGCTCTATCTCTAACATGAGCTAAACCAACGCTAAGTCTCAAAGTGAGGAGAGGGGTCCTATATATAGAGTTTGGGGCGAAGGGTACATGGGCTCAGCCCAAGTCGCGCCTGGTGGGTCCGGATGATCCGGATGGTGGCGGATGATCCGGTGCGAGGTCCGGATGATCCGGCGACCGTTCGGATGATCCGGCTTCGTCGAGGGCTTCTGTTGTCTTGGCGCCGTTACGGATGATCCGGGAGGGTCCGGATGATCCGGCTGACCGGATGATCTGGACGGTGGTCCGGACGTCCGGCCAGGTTCTAGCAGCCGCTCCGTCTTCTTTTTCTCCTTTCTTCCGTCTTCTCTTCCATGCTTGGCCTTGGTCTTTGGATTCTCCATGGTCATCTCGGTTGTACTGAGTGTATGCAAGGTCCATGCATGAGGTAGTAGCCGTGTCTCATATCTTGGAAAGTGACGGTTCAAAGAGGAGTGAATTCACCTTGTGTCCAATGGCGCATAGTCGAGGTCTCATCTTATGTATCCTTGGGGCTTGGAGAGTAGTCGGAGTGTACATGGGGATGAGCGTGGGATGCTCGCATCATATCCCCCTTGGGAAAGATCCGACCTCGGATCGTGATCCTCATCACCATGGAAACGATTGTCGTAGACGGACTTGTAGTTGGACGAAGTTGAAGACATGGCGCAATCCAAGTAGTTCAAGGTGTCGCCGGAGGGATATACATGCAAAAAGAGCAAACACAAGCAACACTTGGAAATACAATGGCTAGCGCACACAAAGTGTCCATCAATTAAGCGTGAGTCCGTGCTTAGGGATAGTGCGTGACAAAGCGCATGAAGCTTATCAAGATGATATAGGATGATATGCAAAGAATTCATGGGATAATTAGGATGGTGCACAAAGCGACAAATTCTACCATTGTGCAAAATGATGTCATAATGGGATGGTGCATCAAAAGCATGAACATGGCAATGGATGCTCAATATGTATATGTTATCATGCAATTGATTGTGGGCAATATGATCATGATGTATGAATATGCCATCAAGGAATATCACAACAAATTTGCTAAGAAAATGCACAAGCTCATATATCATGGATGACATGGAAACAGATGCAACAAGACAAGCACAATGTGAGTCAATCCATGCATGGGGTGCAAACTTGTGGTGAGTATGAAATGTCCATCGAGCATGACATGTATGAGCACAATCATCAAATATGGAGGTGTTGGTGTACCAATGCTCGATGTCGTGGCATGAGTGGAAGTCCGAAGATGCATCCAATAAGTGCGAGCGCTCCTCAATGTGAAGGTTCATGTAGCCAATCTCCAATGTCGCTCCTCCATTCACGAGATGTATCATGTAGACAACAAGAAGGAAACAACAATGAAAGAGTGACCCGTCCAATATGCGTATTTGAGGGTGGCTCAAAGAGAAGGAGTTCACCTTGATGAGAATGTCGAAGATGTTGGTGTCGCACATCGTGTATGCCTTCACATGACCAAGTTGTCGCATAACGGCACCGCCTTGTGAATCCTCCAAAATGAAAGAACATGACAAACACTCGGAAAAACAAATGAGGTTAGCGGAGATGCAAAACCTATCATTCGATTGGTAAGATACCCAACAAGTGTATGCATCATGCTCCTCATAAGAAAGGACAAGGGAATATGGCATGGTATGTAAGCATATGATGCGATAACAACCAAATACAAGAGGCTCAGTCAAACAAGCATGCATCACAAGTATAGTGTCCAAGTCTCCAAGATCAATAAGCATAGCAAGTTGGCACTCAATACAAGGTGATATTAGAGGTGCAACTAATGGAGACAAGAGACAATGATCATGACAAATCAAGTGAGAGGCATGAGCATATATGTCATCAACCCAAGAAAGCAAGTAATAGTGGAACATGGGTGATGCAACATAGCAAGCAATCATAGCGATCAAGTCAAGCAAGCTAATTGTGCGAAGATGCAACATACTAGAAGGAATTATGGCAAGCATGTCATGTGTGTAAATAGTGGGCATGAATAATGGACATGACATATCACAAGCATGAAAGCAAGATATGAGAAAAATATCATCAATGTATTGGCGAGAGACCATATGTAAATAACAATGGGGCATCATGACTCTCCCAACACAACAAGCATCAATAGTATGGGGCACATGATAAACATGGCAATAGCAACTAGGATCTCCACCAAGCATGCAAATACACATAGGGATATCATAATGGTTCATCATGGGTAAATGCAAGCAAGGGTCACAATTGCATGGCAAAGGCATAGGAGCAAGCATAGCATGCAATGTGAACACGGTAAAATGAGCATAAGGTGACACGTGGTAAATGGCCCATAGCCGTGTGAGAGCCAAGTAGAGGAGATGCGCGTAGTCCTTGCGCAAAGGGAACGGTGGTAAAGATAGTCCACGGGATCCCAAAGCATCGTTGCTCTCAAGAGCTCGTTTCGTCAACTCTTGGGATTGAGAGGTTGACGAGTATACATGAGTAACTACACAAAACAAAGACAAAGGGAAAATTGTGTGTGCGTGGTAGATGTACACATCATCCATCATGATGCGCACGTGTGTGTGTTTGTTAGCACAAAATATCCAACGCTCAAATAAATGAGATGCGTGATATAGAAACATGTCATCCATCATGAGAGGTTTGTTATTATGTATATCATAATGGAGACTCAAATTGTGTAATGCATCATGAGAAATATCTAGAGCATTGTTATTCATGGAATGCATAAGGTGTACACTATCATGGGAATCATGCAAAGTATGAAATGCATCAAGATCTCCTAATATGTATGAGGAAACTATGGGGTTATCCTCATGAGCATGAGTAGCAACATCACAAGGAGAATATTGACAACATCCAAAACAATGCATATTTGGAACAATGTGATCATGGCATGACATATTGGATGAATTGCGCAAATCATGTAAAGGAAGCATGGCAATATCATCACATGAAAAACAAAAGCCAATAACCATCATCTCGTCATCTATGCCATAAGTGCAAATGGGATTGATCTTAATGGGGCATGCATAGTTACTATGTTGAGATTGTAGGGATGCAATATGGGAGATCTCACTCATAGCATATGACAAGTTCAATGGATTGTCAAACATGAAGTGACCAATAGAATTTTCACATGATATCCTATGAAGCATAGCATCACAACTAGGCAACTCAACATGCTCATCATCATATTCATCATAAATAGGTAAGTCAAGGCATGAAGAAGTCTCACTAGCATGAAGCATGGTAATAGGTGGGTCATCATCATGGGAGCAATCATCGTCAAGAGAGTCTACTAGTGGGACAAGAGAAGCACCATCACCTATGTTAC
This sequence comes from Aegilops speltoides, assembly GCA_021437245.1. Classification (NCBI taxonomy): domain Eukaryota; kingdom Viridiplantae; phylum Streptophyta; class Magnoliopsida; order Poales; family Poaceae; genus Aegilops; species Aegilops speltoides. The sequence goes on from CM038145.1 coordinate 167,102,891, forward strand.
CTTTGGAGTGTCGCTCATGTGTTGTAGGTGAGGTGTTGAAGATCGTCTCGTTGTCATCTTCATCTTGATGGAACCATGTGGGGGGTGCATCATCGTCCATCATGGCCATCGCTGCTCCATAGGAGGTATGGACTCATCAATGGTAGGCGTGTCGTCATGTAGGAGACCTAGAACCAAAGAAGAAAACACACTAGGAGTAGAGGTTAAGTCGTTAGAATTCATAGTGGCCTCACATGTCGTGTCAACTACCTCACTCACTAAGTGTAGTGGTTCACTCACTCCCTCTTGGGTGCTCTCACTCGTATTGTTGGTGGAGTCACTCAAATGGCGCTCAACCTCACATAGGGTGTGTGGCATACTTATGTGTGGGGCTAGTGGTGGTCACACTCATCCTCTCAAAGGAAATGCTCTCAATGTCACATATGGTGGAGTCACTCATGTCTCTCATGTGGTGGTGGCTCTCCTCACATGGCACTTGGGGCATCTCGACATATGTGGGTGTCGGAGAGATGTAGGTGCAAATGTCTCCATGCTCAACTCCTATCGCCGTGGTCGAAGGGGATGGCCCTTGCTCGACCTTCTCGTCATCGTCTTGTTGTTGGAGGCCCATATGATGTGGCACCTCATAGCTCGTCTCCATGACCGAAGGGAGTTTCCCATGCTCGGCCATCGCCCTTGGGGGGCTTCCGAAGATGGAAGTGTCGCCCTCTGATAGAGGCAGAGGTGTCCCGTCTTTCGATGAGATGGTGGATTTCGCTTTGGTGGAAGTCGACTTTGACGATCCGACTACGAGCGTGCGAGGACGTCGCTATATGCAATCGCTAAACCAACTCCGAGAGGTTATTGACCACGCCGAACACGATCAACGACCACGAGGGTCTATTTCCTGCGAGCAAACGAAGAACAAGCAAGAAACTGAGATTGCAATCTGGATATTGCGAATATAAGATGAAAGCTTTATTGATCAAGGTGGGGTTACTGTGGCGCTTTGTCCGGTCGTTGAACACAAACGAAACGCGAAGTTGCAGCTATGGCGAACTTTTGATCTAAACAAAACCCAAGTCTAAACGGTGCCCTAAGGGCTGTATATATGGAGGAAGAGGGGTGAATTTCGTGGCCCTTGGTGGAGGGTCCAAACTAACCCTATCTCTTGTTTCCCCACACATGAGACTCTAAAAATAGCCTATACTAATGTATTTCGAAATTACATGGGCCTGGCCCAATAATAAGGTGACGAGCACCTAGAATAGCCTATGGACTAATATTATGAAGTGGCATCTTGTATATTTCGTCCAAGGCTTCATGCACTCCTTATGGTGGCTTCAAAGTCCTGAAATCATCACTCATAACTCCGTTCTTGATCCCTTAGCATGCCATCAACTCCATGTGTGTTCTTGCTCCAATGTTCATCCTTCTCCAAGCTAGGCCCTTCATTTGTAAGCAAAACAAATGTATCCAATTTAGGCAGCATCATATTCTCATGAACATTAGAATCATTACCAAGAAACGAAAGTACCTGGTAATTTAGTTGGCGTGCGCGAGCTCTAGTAATTGGTCCAGTATGTATAGCAGCAGGGGCTGTGGGTGTAACAATGGTATTGATGTCCTCATCACCCTCACTCGTAGGTGGTCGCCTTGGACTTGATGAAGTCGATGTAGGCGTACTCGTGGGAAGTAGGCGAAGATGCCGTACATCCAAAGGCGAAGATGCCTTGATAGCACTTGGCGAAGATGCCAAAGTGGTTGGTGTAGCCGTAGCGCCGTCTTGGTGGTGGTCATCTCGCGGTCTTCTTTTGTGCTCTTGAAGCTTGGACTTGGCGTGAAGTAGGTCTTGTTGGGACTTGTGCATTTGCTCTTGTGGAGCATCTTCATGATGATGATGTCGTTGTCATGCTTGAGCTCGTAGTAGATGTCGTTCGTCGTCGTCGTGCACATGTTGCTTGGATGTGACTTGGCCTTCATGGCGATGTGGATCGTGAACGTGATGATGATCGCCATGTAGATGTGGACGAGGACGATTTGCACTTGCATCTTTTTCGCGCTCCGAAGACTTGTGGCTTGACCGTCGTCGTCTTGAGGATGATGAAGGGGAAGAAGACTTGATCAAGGCTCTAATCTCCTCCATCCTTGCATCTTGCTCCTCTTTATGTGCGGCAAGATTCTTGTCGATGTAGTCCCTTTTCCTTGCTTCGGAGTGACGAATGTCGATGGAGATGTTCTCGATGCGCTCACGCAATCTTGATTGTGCGCCTTGCATTTGTCGTTGTAGATCGAAGATAGACGCTTTGGAGATGTAGTTGTTCACGCCGTCGTTGTTGTCGTAGACCAGAGAGGGAATGCCTTGCCTATCCATCACACGACTCGAGCAAATATGAGTGGGAGAAAGAGAAGAACGTATACCAATGTACCTTTGACCAAAGTTGAAGATGAATCAAGTTCACTCAAATGTGGACAATGAAATAGCACTATTGGTACCGATCCTTGTCGATTCTCACACCTACACAAGTAAAGCTTATAGTGGAGTTCGGTGAGGATAGTGGCACAAAAATTTAATGCAAAATGTTAGCAAGAGTCAATAATGTTGAAAAAGATTCACAAATTCGCAAGTGAAACAAATGGACCAAGCAAAGAATGGCACACGGAAACACACACACGGATAGATAAATGGGGTTGAGCAACCAAGGAATGAGCACAAAATGTGGAATCCACGGAAAACGCTCGTGTTGCACAACTCAAGAGAGACGCTAGCACGATTGCTCAATAGGCGGATACGACACTTGTGCACAACCTATAAGATGCAAAATGGATAAACTTTCTATCCCAAGTATGCTATGTATGTATGGTTCCCGGTGTTTCTCTCAAGCATGAGATCATATGATGTAGATTTGACAATCTTATGTGCAATGGGGTATGATGCTATGGCACTTGCTTACAAGCTTCTTTGCTCACTCTCTTTTGCTTAAAAGCTTTATTTCTTTTTTTTTTCTCTCTGGCCACTTTTGTACAATGCACAAACCAAGATAGCAATTGTGTATATGCGGGAACAAACTTGAGGCACACTGGATGATATGATACCAATATGATATGGTATGTATGCAATGGATGGTGGATCACTAATGTGCACAAGTAACGTTGCCGGCAATACTCAAATGGCTAGTCTCGATAGGTAAGTGATGCAAAATGGGCTAGGGGTTAACAATGCAATTGCAAGGGTATATACAAAGGTGTCGTCGAGGTTACCGTCCTTTGCGATGATGAGTGGCGGTGTTCTTGGTGTAGATACCAAGATGATGGAGACTCGTCCCTAAGTAGCCGAAACACCTTAGGAAACGGAAAAACCGCAAACTCAAAATCTCAAATGACAAATGTCAAATTGGTGGTAGCGGAAAGCGGTGGTGGTGTTGCACTAGGCAATGCGGACGGAATGATGGGCTATACACGAGTCGGAGTTGAAGTTGCCGTCCCTAAGTAGCCGAAACACCTTAGGAGACACAAGCCGCAACTTGAACAAGCTCAAACAACAATTGGGTTAAGTTGGGTTGTCGGAAGTGTATGGTGGGAAGGTTATGTGGAAGTGGTGGTGGTGGTGGTTTATGAAGAAGCAACCGTCCCTAAGTAGCCGAAACACCTTAGGAGACTCAAGTCACTACTCAAAGAACCTCAAATGCTATGGGGAACAAAATGGGTTAGGTTGCGGAAGTCGGTGGTGGCTATGCGGATGATATGGTGGAAGGCCTAGGCAAACTTGCCAAATGTCAGAAAATTTGATGGAGTCAAATGATGCTGGTGGTATTTTTGTGGGATGGGCGATGTCAAGAGCTTCAAAACGAGCTAAAGAACGTCAAAATCGGACTCGGATGAATTAGTTATGACCAAAACACAAATCATCGATGTCGGTTTGGGGTTAACCGGACATCCGGAGGAGGTCCGGATGATCCGAGCTAGATCCGGATGATCCGGTGTATAGCGGATGATCCGGTTTCGTCGATGCGGTTCATTTTACGGGTGCGTGGGGTATCCGGACGTCCGGGGGGGCGTCCAGCTGATCCGGGCTTGGTCCGGATGATCCGGGAAAAGGTCCGGATGATCCGGGCAAGTCAATCCGCTCGGGATTTGCTCTCGGGGCGAATTTTTGGGCGGAAATGGATGATTTTCGGGGCAAAATTTGAGGGATTTCGTGGATGGAAGGTGGGGAAACTTGGGGAAATGCTAGATCCACTTGAAACCAAGCAAATCCACGGATCAAAATCAACAAAACATCATCAAACCAACAAATCACAAAAAAAATTGGGGGCTATTTTTGGTGGGGATTTTCGGATTTAGGACGAAATCAACAAAATCAAGCTAGAAAAAGATGGGTAGGGGCTCCAAAAACGTGATCAACGTGGCTCATGATACCATATGATGTAGGGTGGAAACCTAATTCGTCGATCTTTCACGTTTGGAGGGAATCCTACAGAGGAAACACGAAGAACACGCGGAAGCACGAGGGGAAACACGGGGAAAACGAGAGAGAATCACTCAACCAACAAGGAATCGATCACACAAGTGCTAGATCAACATACACACACGAGATCCACAAGATACATGGTCAACTAGGGTAAGGATACAAAGGAACCGTTCATCTCCTGGAGGAGGCCTTGAATCCACGAGGGGATCTTCCCATAGAGGGGTCTTGTATCCAAGAGGATCTTCTCCGAAGAGGCCGCGGTCTCTCACGAGGAGGAGATCCGATAGATGAGCGTTGCTCTATCTCTAACTTGAGCTAAACCAACGCTAAGTCTCAAAGTGAGGAGAGGGGGTCCTATATATAGAGTTTGGGGCGAAGGGGTACATGGGCTCAGCCCAAGTCGCGCCACAAAGAGGTCCGGATGATCCGGATGGTGGCGGATGATCCGGTGCTTAGGTCCGGATGATCCGGGCGACCGTTCGGATGATCCGGCTTCGTCGAGGGGCTTCTGTTGTCTTCGGCGCCGTTACCCGGATGATCCGGGGGAGGGTCCGGATGATCCGGCTAGACCCGGATGATCCGGACGGTGGTCCGGACGTCCGGCCTGGTTCTAGCAGCAGCTCCGTCTTCTTTTTCTCCTTTCTTCCGTCTTCTCTTCCATGCTTGGCCTTGGTCCTTGGATTCTCCATGGTCATCTTGGTTGTACCTGAGTGTATGCAAGGTCCATGCATGAGGTAGTAGCCGTGTCTCATATGCGGAAAGTGACGGTTCAAAGAGGAGTGAATTCACCTTGTGTCCAATGGCGCATAGTCGAGGTCTCATCTTATGTATCCTTGGGGCTTGGAGAGTAGTCGGAGTGTACATGGGGATGAACGTGGGATGCTCCGCATCAAGCTATCTCTCACCACAAGACCACATCCACATCCTTACTACATCCAATGGTTCAACAACAGCGGCAAGGTTAAGGTAACACGTCTTTGTTAGGTAATGCGTTTTAGTATCTCTACATATGCTGATTATGTTGATTGTGATGTGGTACCTATGCAAGCATGTTCCTTATTACTTGGTAGACCATGGCAATTTGATAAAATTCATACACCATGGTAGAAACAATCAGTATACTCTTGTTCATAGGGATAAAAATATTACTTTGCTTCCTATGACTCCTGATTCCATTTTGAAAGATGATATTAATAGAGCTAATAAAGCAAAACATGAGAAAAATAAGAGTGAAAATCAGATTGTGGCAAAAGAATTTGAGCAACACATGAAGCCTAATAATAAACCATCTACTGTTGCTTCTGAAATTAAATTGAAAAGTGCATGTTTACTTGCCACCAAATCTGATATTGATGAGCTAGATTTTAGCAAATCTGTTTGCTATGCTTTTGTGTGCAAAGAGGCATTATTTTCATTCGAGGACGTGCCTTCCTCTTTGCCACCTGCTGTCACTAACATTTTGCAGGAGTTCGCTGACGTCTTTCCACAAGACGTGGAATGTGATGCTAGTGGAATTGGATTAGGAGGTGTGTTATTACAAGATGGCAAACCTGTTGCATACTTTTCTGAAAAATTGAGTGGGCCTAGTGTGAACTATTCTATTTATGATAAAGAATTATATGCTCTTTTTCGGACTTTAGAGACATGGCAACATTATTTATGGCCCAAAGAATTTGTTATACATTCTGATCATGAATCTTTGAAACATATTAAAAGTCAAGCTAAACTGAATCGTAGACATGCTAAATGGGTTGAATTCATTGAGACTTTCCCTTATGTCATTAAACACAAGAAGGGTAAAGAAAATGTTATTGCTGATGCATTGTCTCATCGTTATACTATGCTTTCACAACTTGACTTCAAAATATTTGGTTTGGAGACCATCAAAGATCAATATGTGCATGATGCTGAATTTAGCGATATATTGCAAAATTGTAAAGAAGGTAGAACATGGAACAAGTTCATCGTTAATGATGGATTTGTGTTTCGTTCTAACAAGCTATGCATTCCAGCTAGCTCCGTTCGTCTTTTGTTGTTCCAGGAGGCGCATGGAGGAGGATTAATGGGATACTTTGGCGTGAAGAAGACGGAGGATATACTTGCTACACATTTCTTTTGGCCAAAGATGAGGCGGGGATGTTGAGCGTTTTGTTGCTCATTTGCACTACATGTCAAAAAGCTAAGTCACGACTCAATCCTCATGGTTTATATATGCCTTTGCACTGTACCTAGTGTTCCTTGGGAGGATATATCTATGGACTTTGTTTTAGGTTTACCTCGAACAAAGAAGGGAGGATAGCATATTTGTTGTCGTGGATAGATTCTCGAAAATGGCACACTTTATACCATGTCATAAAAGCGATGATCTTTGTTAATGTTGCTGATTTGTTCTTTTGTGAAATTATTAAGCTTGCATGGTGTGCCAAATACTATTGTTTCAGATCGTGATACTAAATTTCTTAGCCACTTTTGGAGATGTTTATGGGCTAAGTTGGGGACTAAACTGCTTTTAGTACTATTTGTCACCCCAAACTAATGGACAAACTGAAGTAGTCAATAGAACATTGTCTACTATGCTTAGGGCTGTTTTGAAGAATAATAAGAAAATGTGGGAAGAATGCTTGCCTCATATTGAATTTGCTTATAATCGTTCATTGCATTCTACTACTAAGATGTGCCCTTTTGAAATTGTGTATGGTTTCCTACCTCGTGCACCCATTGATTTATTGCCTCTTCCATCTTGGGAGAAGGTTAATTTTGATGCTAAAGAACGTTACGAATTGATTTTAAAATGCATGAGTTAACTAAGGAAAACATTGAGCGTATGAATGCTAAATATAAACTTGATGGAGATAAGGGTAGAAAACATGTTGTGTTTGCACTGGAGATCTTGTTTGGTTACATTTGCGTAAAGATAGATTTCCTAATTTGCGCAAATCAAAGCTAATGCCACGTGCTGATGGTCCTTTTAAGGTGTTAGAGAAAATAAATGATAATGCATATAAACTTGAGCTACCTGCAGATTTTGGGATTAGTCCCACTTTTAACATTGTAGATTTGAAGCCTTATTTGGGTGAGGAAGATGAGCTTCCGTCGAGGACGACTTCATTTCAAGAAGGGGAGGATGATGAGGACATCAATACCATTGTTACACCCACAGCCCCCACTGTTACATATATGGGTCCAATTACTAGAGCTCGCGCACGCCAATTAAATTACCAGGTACTTTCGTTTCTTGGTAATGATTCTAACGTTCATGAGAATATGATGCTGCCTAAATTGGATACATTTGTTTTGCTTACAAATGAAGGGCCTAGCTTGGAGAAGGATGAACATTGGAGCAAGAACACGCATGGAGTTGATGGCATGCTAAGGGATCAAGAACGGAGTTACAAGTGATGATTTCAGGACTTTGAAGCCACCATAAGGAGTGCATGAAGCCTTGGACGAAATATACAAGACGCCACTTCATAATATTCGTCCATAGGCTATTCTAGGTCTTCGTCACCTTATTATTGGGCCAGGCCCATGTAATTTCAAAATACTTAAGTATAGGCTATTTTTAGAGTCCGTATGTGTGGGAAACACGAGTTAGGGTTGGTTTGGACCCCACCCTCAAGGGCCACGAAATTCCTCCTTTTCCCCATATATACAGCCCTTAGGGCGTGCAACCAGCGTGCCGTTTGTGTTCAACGACTGCATACAAAGCGTCACAGAACCCCACCGATAGAGGTAAAGGTGTCCGTCTTTTCGATGAGATGGTGGATTTCGCTTTGGTGGAAGTCGACTTGACGATCCGACTACGAAGTCAGAGGGCGTCGCGCATTAGCAATCGCTAAATCAACTCCGAGAGGTTATTGACCACGCCGGAGCACGATCAACCTGACCACGAGGGTCTATTTCCTGCGAGCAAATGAAGAACAAGCAAGAAACTAAGATTGCAATCTGGATATAGCGAATATAAGATGAAAGCTTTATTGATCAAGCTGGGGTTCTGTGGCGCTTTGTGTCAGTCGTTGAACACAAACGAAATGCACGCGAAGTTGCAGCTATGGCGAATTTTTGATCTAAACAAAACCCAGGTGCCCTAAGGGCTGTATATATGGAGGAAGAGGGGGTGAATTTCGTGGCCCTTGGTAGAGGGGTCCGAAACTAACCCTATCTCTTGTTTCCCCACCCATACGGACTCTAAAAATAGCCTATACTTATGTATTTCGAAATTACATGGGTCTGGCCCAATAATAAGGTGACGCAGAAGACCTAGAATAGCCTCTGGACGAAATTTATGAAGTGGCATCTTGTATATTTCGTCCAAGGCTTCATGCATCATTATGGTGGCTTCAAAGTCCTGAAATCATCACTTGTAACTCCGTTCTTGTCCCCTTTATGCATGCCATCATCTCCATGCTTGTTCTTGCTCCAATGTTCATCCTTCTCCAAGCTAGGCCCTTCATTTGTAAGCAAAACAAATGTATCCAATTTAGGCAAGATCATATTCTCATGAACATTAGAATCATTACCAAGAAACGAAAGTACCTGTAATTTAGTTGGCGTCTTGAGCTCTTGTAATTGTTCCAAGATGTATAGCAGCAGGGGCTGTGGGTGTAACAATGGTATTGATGTCCTCATCATCCTCCCTTCTTGAAATGAAGTCGCCCTCGACGGAAGTTCATCTTCCTCACCCAAATATGGCTTCAAATCTGCAATGTTAAAGGTGGACTAACCCCAAAATCTGCAGCAGCTCAAGTTTATATGCATTATCATTTACTTTCTCCAACACCTTAAAGGGACCAGCAGCACGTGGCATTAGCTTTGATTTGCGCAAATCAGAAATCTATCCTCACGCAAATGTAACCAAACAAGATCTCCTGTGCAAACACAACATGTTTTCTACCCTTATCTCCAAAGAAGTTTATATTTAGCATTCATACGCTCAATGTTTTCCTTAGTTAACTCATGCATTTTTAAAATCAATTCAGCACGTTCTTTAGCATCAAAATTAACCTTCTCCAAGATGGAAGAGGCAACAAATCAATAGGTGCACGAGGTAGGAAACCATACACAACTTCAAAAGGGCACATCTTAGTAGTAGAATGCAATGAACGATTATAAGCAAATTCAATATGAGGCAAGCATTCCTCCCATATTTTCTTATTATTCTTTAGAACAGCCCTAAGCATAGTAGACAATGTTCTATTGACTACTTCAGTTTGTCCATCAGTTTGGGGTGACAAGTAGTACTAAAAAGCAGTTTAGTCCCCAACTTAGCCCATAAACATCTCCAAAAGTGGCTAAGAAATTTAGTATCACGATCTGAAACAATAGTATTTGGCACACCATGCAAGCTTAATAATTTCACGAAAGAACAAATCAGCAACATTGACAAAGATCATCGCTTTTATGACATGGTATAAAGTGTGCCATTTTCGAGAATCTATCCACGACAACAAATATGCTATCCTCCCTTCTTTGTTCTAGGTAAACCTAAAACAAAGTCCATAGATATATCCTCCCAAGGAACACTAGGTACAGTGCAAAGGCATATATAAACCATGAGGATTGAGTCATGACTTAGCTTTTTGACATGTAGTGCAATGAGCAATAAAACGCTCAACATCCCGCCTCATCTTTGGCCAAAAGAAATGTGTAGCAAGTACGCCCTCCGCCTTCTTCACGCCAAAGTGTCCCATTAGTCCTCCTCCATGCGCCTCCGCAACAACAAAAGACGAACGGAGCTAGCTGGAATGCATAGCTTGTTAGCACGAACACAAATCCATCATTAACGACAAACTTGTTCCATGTTCTTCCTTCTTTACAATTCTGCAATACATCTTTAAAATCAGCATCATGCACATATTGATCTTTGATGGTCTCCAAACCAAATATTTTGAAGTCAAGTTGTGAAAGCATAGTATAGCGATTTAGACAATGCATCAAGAATAACATTTTCTTTACCCTCTTGTGTTTAATGACATAAGGGAAAGTCTCAATGAATTCAACCCATTTAGCATGTCTACGATTCAGTTTAGCTTGACTTTTAATATGTTTCAAAGATTCATGATCGTAATGTATAACAAATTCTTTGGGCCATAAATAATGTTGCCATGTTTCTAAAGTCCTAACAAGAGCATATAATTCTTTATCATAAGTAGAGTAATTCAGACTAGGCCCACTCAATTTTTCGTAAAAGTATGCAACAGGTTTGCCATCTTGTAATAACACACCTCCTAATCCAATTCCACTAGCATCACATTCAAGCTCAAAAGTCTTATTAAAATCAGGAAGTTGGAGTAAAGGAGCATGTGTCAACTTATCTTTCAATACCGTGAAGGCTTCTTCCCAAGCGGTACCCCAAACAAAAGGCACATCCTTCTTTGTAAGCTCATTGAGAGGTGCAGAATGGTGCTGAAATCTCTCACAAAACGCCTATAGAAACCAGCGAGTCCAAGAAAACTCCTCACTTGTGTGACTGCTTTTGGGCTGCGCCAACTCTCAATAGCTTCAATCTTGGCTTTATCAACTTCAATTCCTGTGGAGTAACAACATAGCCAAGAAAAGATACTCGGTCGGTGCAAAAGGTGCACTTCCCAAGGTTACCAAACAAACGTGCATCACGTAGAGCATTAAAAACAGCATGTAAATGTTCCAAATGTTCTTCCAAAGATTTGCTATAAATCAGTATATCATCAAAATAGACTACCACAAATCGTCCAATGAAAGCACGTAAAACTTCGTTCATTAATCTCATGAAAGTACTGGGTGCATTAGTTAACCCAAAGGCATGACTAACCACTCATATAATCCAAACTTAGTTTTAAATGCTGTTTTCCATTCATCTCCCAATTTCATACGAATTTGATGGTATCCACTACGCAAATCAACTTTGGAGAATATTGTTGAGCAACTCAATTCATCAAGCATATCATCTAGCCTAGGAATAGGGTGACGATAACGAATAGTAATATTATTAATGCCTCTACAATCAACACACATACGTGACGTACCATCCTTTTTCGGCACTAGAATAATAGGAACAGCACAAGGACTAAGGGATTCGCGTATATAACCTTTGTCGAGCAGCTCCTGTACTTGACGCATAATCTCCTTCGTCTCCTCTGGATTGGTACGGTATGGTGCACGGTTGGGTAATGATGCACCGGAATTAAGTCAATTTGATGCTCAATCCCTCGAATAGGTGGTAATCCGGTGGCACGTCTTGTGGAAAGACGTCGTGAACTCTGCAAAATGTTAGTGACAGCGAGGGGCAAAGAGGAAGGCACGTCCTCGAATGAAAATAATGCCTCTTTGCACACAAAAGCATAGCAAACAGATTTGCTAAAATCGAGCTCATCAATATCAGATTTAGTGGCAAGTAAACATGCACTTTTCAATTTAATTTCGAAACAACACTAGATGGTTTACTATTAGGCTTCATATGTTGCTCAAATTCTTTTGCCACAATCTGATTTTCACTCTTATTTTTCTCCTGTTTTGCTTTATTAGCTCTATTAATATCATCTTTCAAAATGGACTCGAGAGTCATAGGAAGCAAAGTAATATTTTATCCTTATGAACAAGAGTATCTTGATTGTTTCTACCATGGTGTATAAATTTTTATCAAATTGCCATGGTCGACCAAGTAATAAGGAACATGCTTGCATAGGTACCACATCACAATCAACATAATCAGCATATGTAGAGATACTAAAATGCACACGAGCAATGACGTGTTACCTTAACCTTGCCACTGTTGTTGAACCATTGGATGTAGTAAGGATGTGGATGTGATCTTGTGGTGAGAGATAGCTTCTCCACCATATCCATGCTAGCCAAGTTGTTGCATCTCCCTACATCTATGATGACACGAACAGAATGTTCCTTCACAACTCCCTTTGTATGGAACAAATTATGCCTCAGATTTTGCTCAACTTGTGTGACCTGCACACTCAAAACACGTTGAGCAACTAAACATTCATACCTCGGCATCTTGACAGCCATGTATTGTGTCTCTTGATCGAATCATCTCCACCGTGTTCCTCATGTGTAATAAGAGCCAAAGTCTCCTCATCATAGTCACTAGCGGACTCATACCCACCATCCTCGTGAGCAATCATCACACACTGAGATTTGCATTCTCTCAGAAAATGTCCTCTTCCCTTACAATGGCGACAAATAATATCACTTGTGTGCCTGTTGACGCCATGGAAGAAGAAGAGCTCTGTCAGAGCCGGCCGGTGTGCTCTTGGCGATAGTGGTGGTTGTGCACGCTTGTATCACGGTTGGAGGTGGCACCAAGGAGGTGATGGTGCGGTGGAAGTAGATGATGCACGTGGTGTCCATGATGAAGGTCGACCTGCGAGAAAAGTTAGTGCGGCGCCAATGCATCGATCCTGCACTTCACGTTCAGCTTTACAAGCAAGATGGAATAAGCAGTGATATTATTATAATCCTTATAGTCTAGAATGGTCTGAATCTCTCTATTTAATCCACCCGAAAACGTGCAAGCATAGCTTCATTCTCCTCAACAATACCACATCTAATCAAGCCAGTTTGTAATTCCCGATAATATTCTTCTCAGAGTTTTTCCTTGTCTTAAGCGCTGCAATTTTTGAAGTAATTCACGTTGATAATATGGTGGAACCCAACGAGTCGCATAGCAGTTTTCAAAGCAGCCCAAGTAGCTGGAACAGGATATAATCTACAATGTTCGACCACCAAACACATGCAAAGCTAGTGAAAGCACAAACAGCAGCAGAACACGTCTCTCCTCGGGATATTGTAAACATGTAAATCGTTGTTCGGTTTCTAACTCCCAAGTAAGATATATATCGTGAACATATCTATCCTCAAATGGTGGAATATTCAATTTCAGTTTAGGAGATGGTCATGATCTCGTACCTCGAGGGAGCCCTAACATTGCCATTATTTGCATGTGGGCGACACGGTGGTTGTGGTCTTTGGTGGTTGCACGTAGTTACGATGTTGATCAACCTCATCCTCATAATTGCCCGCATACTCATCATCCTCCTCGGTACCAAAGCAGCGATGAGCAGAGCCAAAGAAGCACCAACAGCGATGGCAGCTGCACCAGAATTTTGTCCTGGCTCAATAGGAACACGCCGAGCTCGTCCATCTTGATTCGGAAGGGCGTAGTTGTTGTCGTTCTTGAGAGGTGCGATAGGTGCAGCCGGCGGCGGTTGTGGAAAACGCGCGAGCAATTCATCAAACTTGCTATCAAGCTTTGTTTCAAACGTCTTCTCAATGCCATCTATCTTCTCCATGGCCTCGTCAAATCTGTTTAGCACATCTTGCACTGTCCAATCATCATTTGTGAAACTTATCATGTAGCTGTTTGTTCGTCGAGTTCTCCCAATCAGTCTCATCGGCTTGTGATCCCGCCATTGTTAGCAGCAAGAGAAACACACAAGAAGATGATCCTCTGAGACTACTAGGAAGTGGTGGTGGTGGTGTGGTGGGCGGTCACAAATCCGTCAAGCAAATCTCAAATTCTTACCAGTTCTTACCCAAAGAAGAAAGGTGATCGGCAACCGTTGTAGTCAAAACTCTCAAAGCTTGGATAGAGCGATTACGTGGAGAGTCCAACGCACGACGTAGATGTATGTGGAGCTGGGAAGGCTTATAATATGGTAGCAAAAGGGTCAACAATAATCAATTCGAGAGATGCAAAGTTGAATAAGCGCTCAACGACGCAGTCTTGTGCTGGTCCTAGGCTAGACGTGCTAGAGACGCGAGCCTAGAACACAAACAAAATCACGGCGCACGTAAAACAAGGGAGGAGCACACTCAAAAAAATTCTCTTTTTTTTCCTTTTTTGCACTTTTTTTTTCCTCTTTTTTTTTGCTCGCAACAATTTTTTTTCAAAAAAGTCTACAAATGTTCTAAAACTGCCTAGCCGAATTTTCCGGACTTAGTTTTTTTTTGAAACCGAACTATTTTTCTTCTGCGGATGGCTCGGAAGTTGGGGAGTCCTCTCTTTCACGACTTCGGAGTATCGCGTGATCTGGAAATCGAGAACAATGCAACAATTCTTGGACTCGGACTATGACCGTGGCGGAGATGAATCTGGTGGAACTTCGGATGGTGGCGAAGATGAATCTGGTGGAACTTCGGATGGTGGCGCAGATGAATCTGGTGGAACTTCGGATGGTGGCGGATATATGTTGCGGAGTGGACTCGGATGGGCGTGATGGCGGCGGATATGTGGTGGCGTATATGGATTCGGATTGGCGGTGAACATGTGGTGGTGGTATATGGCGGCGGCGGCGTGACAACCTGTGAATGTAACTCGAAACTCTAAAAGACTAGACGCTAAGACCAGGCAACTTGACACGACGATGCAACCGCAAATTCAACAAAGCAAATCTGAAAAAGATTATGCAAAGGCTCGATTGGTTCGGATGGGATGAACTAACCCTAATTTTTTGTGGCTTTTTCGTGGACTATAGGTATGAAGAACAGACTCGATCTAAACTACGAAAACCGTAAAATCTCACCGAGCAACACAGAATCGATACCACTTGATAGAGGCAAAGGTGTCCGTCTTTCGATGAGATGGTGGATTTCGCTTTGGTGGAAGTCCACTTGACGATCCGACTACTGGCGTGCGAGGGCGTCGCGCCTATAGCAATCGCTAAACCAACTCCGAGAGGTTATTGACCACGCGAACACGATCAACGACCACGAGGGTCTATTTCCTGCGAGCAAGCGAAGAACAAGCAAGAAACTAAGATTGCAATCTGGATATTGCGAATATAAGATGAAAGCTTTATTGATCAAGGTGGGGTTACGTGGCGCCTTTGTGCAGTCGTTGAACACAAACGGCACGCGAAGTTGCAGCTATGGCGAACTTTTGATCTAAACAAAACCCAAAGTCTAAACGGTGCCCTAAGGGCTGTATATATGGAGGAAGAGGGGGTGAATTTCGTGGCCCTTGGTAGAGGGGTCCGAAACTAACCCTATCTCTTGTTTCCCCACACATACGGACTCTAAAAATAGCCTATACTTATGTATTTCGTAATTACATGGGTCTGGCCCAATAATAAGGTGAAGCAGCACCTAGAATAGCCTCTGGACCAAATTTATGAAGTGGCATCTTGTATATTTCGTCCAAGGCTTCATGCAGTCATTATGGTGGCTTCAAAGTCCTGAAATCATCACTTGTAACTCCGTTCTTGTCCCCCTTGCGCATGCCATCATCTCCATGCTTGTTCTTGCTCCAATGTTCATCCTTCTCCAAGCTAGGCCCTTCATTTGTAAGCAAAACAAATGTATCCAATTTAGGCAGCATCATATTCTCATGAACATTAGAATCATTACCAAGAAACGAAAGTACCTGGTAATTTAGTTGGCGTGCGCGAGCTCTTGTAATTGGTCCAGTATGTATAGCAGCAGGGGCTGTGGGTGTAACAATGGTATTGATGTCCTCATCACCCACCTTGATCAATAAAGCTTTCATCTTATATTCGCAATATCCAGATTGCAATCTCAGTTTCTTGCTTGTTCTTCGTTTGCTCGCAGGAAACAGACCCTCGTGGTCAGGTTGATCGTGCTCCGGCGTGGTCAATAACCTCTCGGAGTTGGTTTAGCGATTGCTAAGGCGCGACGTCCTCGCATGCTCGTAGTCGGATCGTCAAAGTCGACTTCCACGAAAGTGAAATCCACCATCTCATCGAAAGATGGGACACCTTTGCCTCTATCACCATCCGGCGAAAACAAGGAGAATAAGGCATATAGACGCTAGATTTTCTTCAATTTACGGCCAAATGAGATTGCCCGGATCATAGAGCATCTGCAGAAAGGTATGTTTGTCCCTACCAGGGGGGCTAATGTTTATAAGCAACATAATCTCTCGATTTTCCTACAAAAGGAAGTGCCAATGGGTTCAGAAACTTGTCTGAAAAACAGCAACGAATGGTGTTCTTTGACTTTCAGGGCCAAAAATTCCTGCTTATGGCTGAATTTGAGGGTACTCCAGGCCTCCTGGTGCAAGCGGGGAGTATTTTTGGATTCACGCGCTCGCCGCGAGCAGTTTGAGTACTTGTGGTTCCGACACGGACTCCGAATGACAAAATTATGACCGTTTCAGTGAACATCTCTCCATTCTATGGCTGTCCTTGAAAGTACTTCATTTTCTTGTGCGCTTTTTGCCTGATTGACCCAAAATTTCTTGTCCTCTATAGAGGAGATATCGTTTCCACATATATATTGACCGATGCCAGGTATGCCCTTTTGTTCTTGGCTTTCACGCGCGTGAGTTACAGCATGCCATCCGACGAAAACAAGGAGAATAACGCATATAGCCCCTGGATTTTCTTCAATTTACGGTCAAATGAGATTGCCCGGATCATAGAGCATCTGCAGAAAGGTACGTTTGTCCCTACCAGGGGGCTAATGTCTATAAGCAACATAATCTCTCAAACTTCCTTCAAAAGGAAGTGCCAATGGGTTCAAACTTGTCTGAAAAACAGCGACGAATGATGTTCTTTGAATTTCTAGGCCAAAAAGTCTGGCTTAAGGCCGTATTTGAGGGTACTCTGGGCCTACTGGGGCAAGCGGGGAGTATTTTCTGGATTCGCACGCTCGTTGCGAGCTGTTTGAGTACTTGTTGGTCCGACACGGACTCCGAATGTCAAAATTATGACCGTTTTAGTGAAGGTCTGTCCATTTTATGGCACTCCTTGAAAGTACTTCATTTTCTCGTGCGCTTTTTGCCTGATTGCCCCAAACTTTCTTGTCCTCTATAGAGGAGATATCGTTTCCACATATATATTGACCAATCCCAGGAATGCCCTTTTGTTCTTGGCTTTCACGCGCGTGAGTTACAGCATGCCATCTAGCGAAAACAAGGAGAATAAGACACATAGCCGCTGGATTTTCTTCAATTTACGGCCAAATGAAATTGCCCGGATCATAGAGCATATGCAGAAAGGTACGTTTGTCCCTACCAGGGGGGCTAATGTCTATAAGCAACATAATCTCTCGAATTTCCTTCAAAAGGAAGTGCCAATGGGTTCAGAAACTTGTCTAAAAACAGCGATTTAATGATGTTCTTTGACTTTCAGGGCCAAAAAGTCATGCTTAAGGCTGTATTTGAGGGCACTCCTGGCCTCCTAGCGCAAGCGGGGAGTATTTTCTGGATTCGCGCGCTCACCGCGAGCCGTTTGAGTACTTGTGGGTCCGACACGGACTCCGAATGACAAAATTACGACTGTTTTAGTGAACATCTCTCCATTCTATGTCAGTCCTTGAAAGTACTTCATTTTCTCGTGCGCTTTTTGCCTGATTGCCCCAAAAATTCTTATCCTCTATAGAGGATATATCGTTTCCACATATATATTGACCGATGCCAGGAAAGCCCTTTTGTTCTTGGCTTTCACGCGCATGAGAGACAGCAGGCCATCCGGCGAAAACAAGGAGAATAAGGCATATAGACGCTAGATTTTCTTCAATTTACGGCCAAATGAGATTGCCCGGATCATAGAGCATCTGCAGAAAGGTATGTTTGTCCCTACCATGGGGGCTAATGTTTATAAGCAACATAATCTCTCGATTTTCCTTCAAAAGGAAGTGCCAATGGTTTCAGAAACTTGTCTGAAAAACAGCAACGAATGGTGTTCTTTGACTTTCAGGGCCAAAAAGTCCTGCTTATGGCTGAATTTGAGGGCACTCCAGGCCTCCTGGAGCAAGCGGGGAGTATTTTGTGGATTCGCGCGCTCGCCGCGAGCAGTTTGAGTACTTGTGGGTCCGACACGGACTCCGAATGGCAAAATTATGACCGTATCAGTGAACATCTCTCCATTCTATGGCTGTCCTTGAAAGTACTTCATTTTCTTGTGCGCTTTTTGCTTGATTGACCCAAAATTTCTTGTCCTCTATAGAGGAGATATCGTTTCCACATATATATTGACCGATGCCAGGTATGCCCTTTTGTTCTTGGCTTTCACGCTGTGAGTTACAAAGATGCCATCCGTGAAAACAAGGAGAATAAGGCATATAGCCGCTGGATTTTCTTCAATTTACGGTCAAATGAGATTGCCCGGATCATAGAGCATCTGCAGAAAGGTACGTTTGTCCCTACCAGGGGGCAAATGTCTATAAGCAACATAATCTCTCAAAATTCCTTCAAAAGGAAGTGCCAATGGGTTCAAAAACTTGTCTGAAAAATAGCGACGAATGATGTTCTTTGACTTTCTAGGCCAAAAAGTCCTGCTTAAGGCCATATTTGAGGGTACTCTGGGCCTCCTGGGGCAAGCGGGGAGTATTTACGTCCAAATGAGATTGCCCGGATCATAGAGCATCTGCAGAAAGGTATGTTTGTCCCTACCAGGGGGGCTAATGTTTATAAGCAACATAATCTCTTGATTTTCGTTCAAAAGGAAGTGCCAATGGGTTCAGAAACTTGTCTGAAAAACAGCAACGAATGGTGTTCTTTGACTTTCAGGGCTAAAAAGTCCTGCTTATTGCTGAATTTGAGGGTGCTCCAGGCCTCCTGGTGCAAGCAGGGAGTATTTTCTAGATTCGCGCACTCGCTGCGAGCAGTTTGAGTACTTGTGGGTCCGACACGGACTCCGAATGACAAAATTATGAACGTTTTAGTGAACATCTCTCCATTCTATGGCGTGCCTTGAAAGTACTTCATTTTCTCGTGCAATTTTGCCCGATTGCCCTAAAATTTCTTGTCCTCTATAGAGGAGATATCATTTCCACATATATATTAACCGATGCCAGAATGCCCTTTTGTTCTTGGCTTTCACGCAGCGTGAGTTATAGCATGCCATCCGTGAATACAAGGAGAATAAGGCATATAGCATTGGATTTTCTTCAATTTACGCCAAATGAGATTGCCGGATCATAGAGCATCTGCGAGAAGGTACATTTGTCCCTACCGAGGGCTAATGTCTATAAGCAACATAATCTCTCGAATTTCCTTCAAGAGGAAGTGCCAATGGGTTCAGAAACTTGTCTGAAAAACAGCGATGAATGATGTTCTTTGACTTTCAGGGCCAAAAAGTCCTGCTTAAGGCTGTATTTGAGGGTACTCCGGGCCTCCTGGCGCAAGCGTGGAGTATTTACTGGATTCGCGCGCTCACCGCGAGCCGTTTGAGTACTTGTGGGTCCGACACGGACTCCGAATGACAAAACTATGACCGTTTTGGTGAACATCTCTCCATTCTATGGTAGTCCTGGAAAGTACTTCGTTTTCTCGTGCGCTTTTTGCCTGATTGCCCCAAAATTTCTTGTCCTCTATCGAGGAGATATCGTTTCCACATATATATTGACCGATGCCAGGAATGCCCTTTTGTTCTTGGCTTTCACGCGCATGAGCTACGGCATGCCATCCGGCAAAAACAAGGAGAATAAGGCATATAGCCGCGCGATTTTCTTCAATTTACGGCCAAATGAGATTGCCCGGATCATAGAGCATCTGCATAAAGGTACGTTTGTCCCTACCACGGGGGCTAATGTCTATAAGCAACATAATCTCTCAAATTTCCTTCAAAAGGAAGTGCCAATGGGTTCAGAAACTTGTCTGAAAAACAGCGACGAATGATGTTCTTTGACTTTCAGGGCCATAATGTCCTGCTTAAGGCCGTATTTGAGGGTACTCCAGGCCTCCTGGCGCAGGCGGGGAGTATTTTCTGGATTCGCGCGCTCACCACGAGCCGTTTGAGTACTTGTGGGTCCAACACGGACTCCGAATGACAAAATTATGACCGTTTTAGTGAACATCTCTCCATTCTATGGCAGTCCTGGAAAGTACTTCATTTTCTCATTTGCTTTTTGCCTGATTGCCGCAAAATTTCTTGTCCTCTATCGAGGAGATATAGTTTCCACATATATATTGACCGATGCTAGGAATGCCCTTTTGTTCTTGGCTTTCACGCGCATGAGCTACGGCATGCCATCCGGCGAAAACAAGGAGAATAAGGCATATATCCGCGGGATTTTCTTCAATTTACGGCCAAATGAGATTGCCTCGATCACAGAGCATCTGCATAAAGGTACGTTTGTCCCTACCAGGGGGGCTAATGTCTATAAGCAACATAATCTCTCGAATTTCCTTCAAAAGGAAGTGCCAATGGGTTCAGAAACTTGTGTGAAAAACAGCGACGAATGATGTTCTTTGACTTTCAGGGCCAAAATGTCCTGCTTAAGGCCGTATTTGAGGACACTCCAGGCCTCCTGGCGCAGGCGGATAGTATTTTCTGGATTCGCGTGCTCATCGCGAGCAGTTTGAGTACTTGTGGGTCTGACACGGACTCCGAATGACAAAATTATGACCGTTTTAGTGAACATCTCTCCAAGTCTATGGCAGTCCTTGAAAGTACTTCAATTTCTCGTGCGCATTTTGCCTGATTGCCCAAAATTTCTTGTCCTCTATAGAGGAGATATCGTTTCCACATATATATTAACCGATGCCAGGAATGCCCTTTTGTTCTTGGCTTTCACGCAGCGCGTGAGTTACTGACATGCCATCCGTGAAAACAAGGAGAATAAGGCATATAGCCGCTGGATTTTCTTCAATTTACGGCCAAATGAGATTGCCCGGATCATAGAGCATCTGCAGAAAGGTACGTTTGTCCCTACCACGGGGGCTAATGTCTATAAGCAACATAATCTCTCGAATTTCCTTCAAAAGGAAGTGCCAATGGGTTCAGAAACTTGTCGGAAAAACAGCGACGAATGATGTTCTTTGACTTTCAGGGCCAAAAAGTCCTGCTTAAGGCCGTATTTGAGGACACTCCGGGCCTCCTGGCGCAAGCGGGTAGTATTTTCTGGATTCGCGTGCTCGCCGCGAGCAGTTTGAGTACTTGTGGGTCCGACACGGACTCCGAATGACAAAATTATGACCGTTTTAGTGAACATCTCTCCAGGCTATGGCAGTCCTTGAAAGTACTTCAATTTCTCGTCGCATTTTGCACGATTGCCCCAAAATTTCTTGTCCTCTATAGAGGAGATATCGTTTCCACATATATATTAACCGATGCCGGAATGCCCTTTTGTTCTTGGCTTTCACGCGCGTGAGTTACAGAATGCCATCCGGCGAAAACAAGGAGAATAAAGCATATAGCCGCCGGATTTTCTTCAATTTACGGCCAAACGAGATTGCCCGGATCATAGCGCCTCTGCAGAAAGGTATGTTTGTCCCTACCAGGGGGGCTAATGTCTATAAGTAACATAATCTCTCAAATTTCCTTCAAAAGGAAGTGCCAATGGGTTCAGACACTTGTCTGAAAAACTACGACGAATGATGTTCTTTGACTTTCAGGGCCAAAAAGTCCTGCTCAAGGCTGAATTTGAGGGTACTCCAGGCCTCCTGGCGCAAGCGGGGAGTATTTTATGGATTCGCGCGCTCGTCGGGGGCAGTTTGAGTACTTGTGGGTCCGACACGGACTCCGAATGACAAAATTATGACCGTTTTAGTGAACATCTCTCCATTCTATGGCAGTCCTTGAAAGTACTTCATTTTCTCGTGCGCTTTTTACCTAATTGCCGCAAAATTTCTTGTCCTCTATAGAGGAGATATCGTTTCCACATATGTATTGACCGATGCCAGGTATGCCCTTTTGATCTTGGCTTTCACGCGCGTGAGTTACAGCATGCCATCCGGCGAAAACAAGGAGAATAACGCAAATAGCCGCTGGATTTTCTTCAATTTACGGCCAAATGAGATTGCCCGGATCATAGAGCATCTGCAGAAAGGTACATTTGTCCCTACCAGGGGGGCTAATGTCTATAAGCAACATAATCTCTCGAATTTCCTTCAAAAGGAAGTGCCAATGGGTTCAGAAACTTGTCTGAAAAATAGCGACGAATGATGTTCTTTGACTTTCAGGGCCAAAAAGTCATGCTTAAGGCTGTATTTGAGGGCACTCCAGGCCTCCTGGCGCAAGCGGGGAGTATTTTCTGGATTCGCGCGCTCACCGCGAGCCGTTTGAGTACTTGTGGGTCCGACACGGACTCCAAATGACAAAATTATGACTGTTTTAGTGAACATCTCTCCATTCTATGTCAGTCCTTGAAAGTACTTCATTTTCTCGTGCGCTTTTTGCCTGATTGCCCCAAAATTTCTTGTCCTCTATAGAGGAGATATCGTTTCCACATATATATTGACCGATGCCAGGAATGCCCTTTTGTTCTTGGCTTTCACGCGCATGAGAGACAGCAGGCCATCCGGCGAAAACAAGGAGAATAAGGCATATAGACGCTAGATTTTCTTCAATTTACGGCCAAATGAGATTGCCCGGATCATAGAACATCTGCAGAAAGGTATGTTTGTCCCTACCAGGGGGGCTAATGTTTATAAGCAACATAATCTCTCGATTTTCCTTCAAAAGGAAGTGCCAATGGTTTCAGAAACTTGTCTGAAAAACAGCAACGAATGGTGTACTTTGACTTTCAGGGCCAAAAAGTCCTGCTTATGGCTGAATTTGAGGGTACTCCAGGCCTCCTGGAGCAAGCGGGGAGTATTTTCGGATTCAGCGCTACCATGAAAGCAGTTTGAGTACTTGTGGGTCCGACACGGACTCCGAATGACAAAATTATGACCGTTTCAGTGAACATCTCTCCATTCTATGGCTGTCCTTGAAAGTACTTCATTTTCTTGTGCGCTTTTTGCCTGATTGACCCAAAATTTCTTGTCCTCTATAGAGGAGATATCGTTTCCACATATATATTGACCGATGCGGTATGCCCTTTTGTTCTTGGCTTTCACGCGCGTGAGTTACTGATGCCATCCGCGAAAACAAGGAGAATAAGGCATATAGCATGGATTTTCTTCAATTTACGGTCAAATGAGATTGCCCGGATCATAGAGCATCTGCAGAAAGGTACGTTTGTCCCTACCAGGGGGCAAATGTCTATAAGCAACATAATCTCTCAAACTTCCTTCAAAAGGAAGTGCCAATGGGTTCAAAAACTTGTCTGAAAAACAGCGACGAATGATGTTCTTTGACTTTCTAGGCCAAAAAGTCCTGCTTAAGGCCATATTTGAGGGTACTCTGGGCCTCCTGGGGCAAGCGGGGAGTATTTACGGCCAAATGAGATTGCCCGGATCATAGAGCATCTGCAGAAAGGTATGTTTGTCCCTACCAGGGGGGCTAATGTTTATAAGCAACATAATCTCTCGATTTTCCTTCAAAAGGAAGTGCCAATGGATTCAGAAACTTGTCTGAAAAACAGCAACGAATGGTGTTCTTTGACTTTCAGGGCTAAAAAGTCCTGCTTAATGCTGAATTTGAGGGTGCTCCAGGCCTCCAGGCGCAAGCGGAGAGTATTTTCTAGATTCGCGCACTCGCCGCGAGCAGTTTGAGTACTTGTGGGTCCGTCACGGACTCCTGATAGAGGCGAGGGTGTCCCGATCTTTCGATGAGATGATAACTATCGATTTGGTGAAGATGACTTTGACGATCCGACTACAAACGTGCACGACGTTGCGCCTTAGCAATCGCTAAACCAACTCCGAGAGGTTATTGACCACGCCGAGCACAATCAACGACCACGAAGGTCTATTCCTGCAAGCAATCGAAGAACAAGCAAGAATATGATAAAAGCAATCTGAATATTGCAGTATATATGAAGTATTGATAAAGGTGGGGATCCGTGGCGATCTTGGTGCTGTCGTTGGACACAAGCGAAGTACGGTTGCAATGGCTAACTTTAACTAAACAAATCCCGGGAAAAGCTACTAGATGGATCTACTTATATAGGAGCAAGGGGTGGCGGCCAAGGAGGTGGGAGGACGTCCCAAGGCAGCCTAAAACTAACCCTAGGTCGTACAAGGCTCATGGGCCCAAGTGGAGGTGACGTAACACCTTTGGACTTGTAGTTTGACTCGGATTCTGCTGCAGCGTCAAATTGTTTCGTCCATAACTCAACGCTCCGGACGGATTTTAAGGTGATTCCAATTGTGATGGAAAGAGCATGAAATCTACTTTCCAACAAAAAAAGAATCACCCAATTCGGAGTCCGTATGAAAAAGTTGTTGGCGTTTTGAGTCAGGTATGTCTGTGCAGTCCGAATCTGAATCCAGAACGTGAGAAACTTGGACTCTATCTTCTCTTGGCCCAAAAGTGACGTGAGAAGACTTTTTGAACAGCAAATAAACATCTCTTTCTTCCTTATCTTCATATGTGGATTGTACAAATGTCCCATACACCTGCAATTAGACTAACACAAAAGTATGTGAAGTATTTTTGTTCTGGATAACATAAATTTATTATTGAATAGTTTGCACTAGAAATCACGTGACAAATATGCATGTATGTAATATTTTTGGTCTTATCCAAGGTAGTCATGTCCTCAACAACTCCGAATGACAAAATTATGACCGTTTTAGTGAACATCTCTCCATTCCATGGCAGTACTTGAAAGTACTTCATTTTCTCGTGCAATTTTTGCATTATTGCCCCAAAATTTCTTGTCCTCTATAGAGGAGATATCATTTCCACATATATATTAACCGATGCCAGGAATGCCCTTTTGTTCTTGGCTTTCACGCGCGTGAGTTACAGCATGGCATCCGGCGAAAACAAGGAGAATAAGGCATATAGCCGCTGGATTTTCTTCAATTTACGGCCAAATGAGATTGCCCGGATCATAGAGCATCTGCATAAAGGTACGTTTGTCCCTACCAGGGGGGCTAATGTCTATAAGCAACATAATCTCTCGAATTTCCTTCTAGAGGAAGTGCCAATGGGTTCAGAAACTTGTTTGAAAAACAGCGATGAATGATGTTCTTTGACTTTCAGGGCCAAAAAGTCCTGCTTAAGGCCGTATTTGAGGGTACTCTGGGCCTCCTGGCGCAAGCGGGGAGTATTTACTGGATTCGCGCGCTCACCGCGAGCCGTTTGAGTACTTGTGGGTCCGACACGGACTCCGAATGACAAAACTATGACCGTTTTGGTGAACATCTCTCCATTCTATGGCAGTCCTGGAAAGTACTTCGTTTTCTCGTGCGCTTTTTGCTAGATTGCCCCAAAATTTCTTGTCCTCTATCGAGGAGATATCGTTTCCACATATATATTGACCGATGCCAGGAATGCCCTTTTGTTCTTGGCTTTCACGCGCATGAGCTACGGCATGCCACCCGGCAAAAACAAGGAGAATAAGGCATATAGCCGCGCGATTTTCTTCAATTTACGGCCAAATGAGATTGCCCGGATCATAGAGCATCTGCATAAAGGTACGTTTGTCCCTACCACGGGGGCTAATGTCTATAAGCAACATAATCTCTCAAATTTCCTTCAAAAGGAAGTGCCAATGGGTTCAGAAACTTGTCTGAAAAACAGCGACGAATGATGTTCTTTGACTTTCAGGGCCATAAAGTCCTGCTTAAGGCCGTATTTGAGGGTACTCCGGGCCTCCTGGCGCAGGCGGGGAGTATTTTCTGGATTCGCGCGCTCACCACGAGCCGTTTGAGTACTTGTGGGTCCAACACGGACTCCGAATGACAAAATTATGACCGTTTTAGTGAACATCTCTCCATTCTATGGCAGTCCTGGGAAGTACTTCATTTTCTCGTTTGCTTTTTGCCTGATTGCCCCAAAATTTCTTGTCCTCTATCGAGGAGATATCTTTTCCACATATATATTGACCGATGCCAGGAATGCCCTTTTGTTCTTGGCTTTCACGCGCATGAGCTACGGCATGCCATCCGGCGAAAACAAGGAGAATAAGGCATATATCCGCGGGATTTTCTTCAATTTACGGCCAAATGAGATTGCCTGGATCACAGAGCATCTGCATAAAGGTACGTTTGTCCCTACCACGGGGGCTAATGTCTATAAGCAACATAATCTCTCGAATTTCCTTCAAAAGGAAGTGCCAATGGGTTCAGAAAGTTGTGTGAAAAACAGCGACGAATGATGTTCTTTGACATTTAGGGCCAAAAAGTCCTGCTTAAGGCCGTACTTGAGGACACTCTAGGCTTCCTGGCGCAGGCTGGTAGTATTTTCTGGATTCGCGTGCTCACCGCGAGCAGTTTGAGTACTTGTGGGTCTGACACGGACTCCGAATGACAAAATTATGACCGTTTTAGTGAACATCTCTCCAAGTCTATTGCAGTCCTTGAAAGTACTTCAATTTCTCGTGCGCATTTTGCCTGATTGCCCCGAAATTTCTTGTCCTCTATAGAGGAGATATCGTTTCCACATATATATTAATCGATGCCAGGAATGCCCTTTTGTTCTTGGCTTTCACGCGTGTGAGTTACAGCATGCCATCCGGCGAAAACAAGGAGAATAAGGCATATAGCCGCTGGATTTTCTTCAATTTACGGCCAAATGACATTGCCCGGATCATAGAGCATCTGCATTGATGAGGACATCAATACCATTGTTACACCCACAGCCCCTGCTGCTATACATACTGGACCAATTACTAGAGCTCACAAGACGCCAACTAAATTACTGGTACTTTCGTTTCTTGGTAATGATTCTAATGTTCATGAGAATATGATGCTGCCTAAATTGGATACATTTGTTTTGCTTACAAATGAAGGGCCTAGCTTGGAGAAGGATGAACATTGGAGCAAGAACAAGCATGGAGATGATGGCATGCTAAGGGGACAAGAATGGAGTTACAAGTGATGATTTCAGGACTTTGAAGCCACCATAATGAGTGCATGAATCCTTGGACGAAATATACAAGATGCCACTTCATAAATTTCGTCCAGAGGCTATTCTAGGTGCTTGCGTCACCTTATTATTGGGCCAGGCCCATGTAATTTCGAAATACATTAGTATAGGCTATTTTAGAGTCCGTATGTGTGGGGAAACAAGAGATAGGGTTAGTTTGGACCCCTCCACCAAGGGCCACGAAATTCTCCCCTCTTCCTCCATATATACAGCCCTTAGGGCACCGTTTAGACTTTGGGTTTTGTTTAGATCAAAAGTTCACCATAGCTGCAACCGGCGTGCCGTTTGTGTTCAACGACCGCACAAAGGCGTCCAGAACCCCACCTTGATCAATAAAGCTTTCATCTTATATTCGCAATATCCAGATTGCAATCTCGGTTTCTTGCTTGTTCTTCGTTTGCTCGCAGGAAATAGACCCTCGTGGTCGGGTTGATCGTGCTCGGCGTGGTCAATAACCTCTCGAGTTGGTTTAGCGATTGCTAAAGCGCGGCGTCCTCGCCGCGCTTCGTAGTCGGATCGTCAAAGTCGACTTCCACCAAAGCGAAATCCGCCATCTCATCGAAAGACGGGACACCTTTGCCTCTATCAAGTGGTATCAGATTTCCAGGTTGCTCGGTGAGATTTTATAGTTTTTCGTAGTTTAGATCGAGTCAGTTCTTCATACCTACAGTCCACGAAAAAGCCAAAAAAAATTAGGGTTAGGTCATCATATCCGAACCAATCTGAGCCTTTGCATAATCTTTTCTGTATTTGCATTGTTGAATTTGCGGTTGCATCGTCGTGTCTAGTTGCTAGTCTTAGAGTCTAGTCTTTTAGAGTTTCGAGTTCTGGTCATAAGTTATCACGCCGCCGCACTTTTAATTCTCATCGCCCGCCATCTACCACCACCGCTTATCCGCCACCGCTTCGAATCCGTATCCATATACCACCACCGCTGCCATATACCACCACCATATATCCACCACCAATCCGAGTTCCTTGCATATTAGATTTGTTTTCGGGATCCATCTAATTTCCGATTCGTGTTTCCTTGTGTGAGTAGGTTTCGGATTCCAGCAATCTTTTGCCGTCCGTAGAAGAGGTTGGTTTCCAGCAATCTTTTGCCGTCCGGAAACCACCCTCGGTTTAGGCCCAAAATTTTCCAAAAACGCACGGGACAAAAAAATTTCTGGCTATCCTATTTTTAGGTGTTTCTAAGCGTATTGAGACAGTCGCCGTTATAGAAAGTTTTTTGACCCGTTTCAGTTTTGGGTCCAGCGATCGAAAAAAAAAATTGGTCGAAAAATTTCATGCCCATACTATCGGTTTGACACAGGAAGAGTTTTGAGACACTCGCCATTATAGTGATTTTTCGCAAAAAAAATCAAAAAAGCGCCAAAAGCGCAAAAAAAAAAAGAAAAAAAAAAATCAGAGTGTGCTCCTCCCTTGTTTACGTGCAGCGCCGTGATTTTGTTAGTGTTCTAGGCTCACGTCTCTAGCACGGTCTAGCCTAGGACCAACCAAAGATCACGTCGTTGAGCGTTTATTCAACTTTGCATCTCTAAATTGATTATTCTTGACCTTTTTGCTACCATATTATAAGCCTTCCCAGCTCCACATACATCTCGTCGTGCGTTTGGTTCTCCCCAGTAATCGCTATGGCCAAGCTTTGAGAGTTTTGACTACTAGCGGTTGCCGATCACCACCGCTTCTTTGGGTAAGAACTGGTAAGAATTTGAGATTTGTTTGACGGTTTGTGACCGTCCACCACACCACCACCACCACTTCCTAGTAGTCTGTAGGATCATATTCTTGTGTGTTTCATTGCTGCTAACCATGGCAGGATCACAAGCCGGCAGAGACTGATTGGGAGAACTGACGAACAAACAGCTACATGATAAGTTTCAACAAATGATGATTGGACAGGTGCAAGGCGTGCTAAACAGATTTGACGAGGCCATGGAGAAGATAGATGGCATTGAGAAGGCGTTTGAAACAAAGCTTGATAGCAAGTTTGATGAATTGCTCGCTGCGTTTTCCACAACCACCGCCGGCTGCACCTATCGCACCTCTGCACGACAACAACTCGCCCCTTCCGAATCAGTATGGGCGAGCTCAACGTGTTCCTATTGAGCGGGACAAAATTCTGGTGCCTCTGCTCTCTGCTGTTGGTGCTTCTTTGGCTCACCTCTCTGCTGCTGGTGGTACCGAGGAGGATGATGAGTATGTGGGCGATTATGAGGATGAAGTTGATCAACATCGAACTACGTGCAACCACCAGCACCACAAACACCAGGTCGTCCACATGCAAATAATGGCAATATTAGGGCTCCCCTCAGTGCGAGATCATGACCATCTCCCTAAACTGAAATTGAATATTCCACCATTTGAGGGTAGATATGTTCTGATATATATCTTACTTGGGAGTTAGAAACTGAACAACGATTTACATGTTTACAATATCACGAGGAGAGGCGTGTTCTGCTGCTGTTTGTGCTTTCACTAGCTTTGCATGTGTTTGGTGGTCCGAACATTGTAGATTATATCCTGTTCCAGCTACTTGGGCTGCTTTGAAAACTGCTATGCGTACTCGTTGGGTTCCACCATATTATCAACGTGAATTACTTCAAAAATTGCAGCGCTTAAGACAAGGAAAAACTCAGTAGAAGAATATTATCGGGAATTACAAACTGGCTTGATTAGATGTGGTATTGTTGAGGAGAATGAAGCTATGCTTGCACGTTTTACGGGTGGATTAAATAGAGATTCAGACCATTCTAGACTATAAGGATTATAATAATATCACTCGTTTATTCCATCTTGCTTGTAAAGCTGAGCGTGAAGTGCAGGATCGGCGAGGCATTGGCGCACTAACTTTTCTGCAGGTCGACCTTCATCATGGACACCACGTGCATCATCTACTTCCTTTGCACCATCACCTCCTTGGTGCCACCTCCAACCGTGATACAAGAAAGCGAGCACAACCACCACTATCGCCAAGAGCACACTGCCGGGCCTGCAGAGCTCTTCTTCTTCCATGGCGTCAGCAGGGCACACAAGTGATATTATTTGTAAATGCGTTGTAAGGAAGAGGACATTTCTGAGAGAATGCAAATCTCAGCGTGTGATGATTGCTCTGAGGATGGTGGGTATGAGTCCGCTAGTGACTATGATGAGGAGACTTTGGCTCTTATTACACATGAGGAACATGGTGGAGATGATTACGATCATGAGACACAATACATGGCTGCTGAAGATCTTGACGGTATGAATGTTTAGTTGCTCAACGTGTTTTGTGTGTGCAGGTTACACAAGCTGAGCAAAATCGAGGCATAATTTGTTCCATACAAAGGGAGTTGTGAAGGAACGTTCTATTCGCGTCATCATAGATGGAGGAGCTGCAACAACTTGGCTAGCATGGAGATGGTGGAGAAGCTATCTCTCACCACAAGACCACATCCACATCCTTATTACATCCAATGGTTCAACAACAGCGGCAAGGTGAAGGTAACACGTCTTTGTTAGTGTGCATTTTAGTATCTCTACATATGCTGATTATGTTGATTGTGATGTGGTACCTATGCAAGCATGTTCCTTGTTACTTGGTAGACCATGGCAATTTGATAAAATTCAGTACACCATGGTAGAAACAATCAAGATACTCTTGTTCATAAGGATAAAAATATTACTTTGCTTCCTATGACTCCTGAGTCCATTTTGAAAGATGATATTAATAGAGCTAATAAAGCAAAACAGGAGAAAATAAGAGTGAAAATCAGATTGTGGCAAAAGAATTTGAGCAACACATGAAGCCTAATAATAAACCATCTCTGTTGCTTCGAAATTAAATTGAAAAGTGCATGTTTACTTGCCACCAAATCTGATATTGATGAGCTAGATTTTAGCAAATCTATTTGCTATGCTTTTGTGTGCAAAGAGGCATTATTTTCATTCGAGGACGTGCCTTCCTCTTTGCCCCTACTGTCACTAACATTTTGCAGAGTTCGTTGGCGTCTTTCCACAAGGCGTGCCACCGGATTACCACCTATTCGAGGGATTGAGCATCAAATTGACTTAATTCCGGTGCATCATTACCCAACCGTGCACCATACCGTACCAATCCGGAGGAGACGAAGGAGATTATCGTCAAGTCACGAGAGCTGCTCGACAAAGGTTATATCTGCGAATCCCTTAGTCCTTGTCTTGTTCCTATTATTCTAGTGCCGAAAAAGGATGGTACGTCACGTATGTGTGTTGATTGTAGAGGCATCAATAATATTACTATTCGTTATCGTCACCCTATTCCTAGGCTAGATGATATGCTTGATGAATTGAGTGGCTCTACAATATTCTCCAAAGTTGATTTATGTAGTGGATACCATCAAATTCGCATGAAATTGGGAGATGAATGGAAAACAGCATTTAAAACTAAGTTTGGATTATATGAGTGGTTAGTCATGCCTTTTGGGTTAACTAATGCTCCTAGTACTTTCATGAGATTAATGAGCGAAGTTTTACGTGCTTTCATTGGACGATTTGTGGTAGTCTATTTTGATGATATACTGATTTATAGCAAATCTTTGGAAGAACATTTGGAACATTTACGTGCTGTTTTTAATGCTCTACGTGATGCACGTTTGTTTGGTAACCTTGGGAAGTGCACCTGTTGCACCGACCGAGTATCTTTTCTTGGCTATGTTGTTACTCCACAGGGAATTGAAGTTGATAAAGCCAAGGTTGAAGCTATTGAGAGTTGGCCGCAGCCCAAAACGGTCACACAAGTGAGGAGTTTCCTTGGCCTCGCTGGTTTCTATAGGCGTTTTGTGAGAGATTTCAGCACCATTGCTGCACCTCTCAACGAGCTTACAAAGAAGGATGTGCCTTTTGTTTGGGGTACCGCACAGGAAGAAGCCTTCACGGTATTGAAAGCTAAGTTGACACATGCTCCTTTACACCAACTTCCTGATTTTAATAAGACTTTTGAGCTTGAATGTGATGCTAGTGGAATTGGATTAGGAGGTGTGTTATTACAAGATGGCAAACCTGTTGCATACTTTTACGAAAAATTGAGTGGGCCTAGTCTGAATTATTCTACTTATGATAAAGAATTATATGCTCTTGTTCGGACTTTAGAAACATGGCAACATTATTTATGGCCCAAAGAATTTGTTATACATTCGATCATGAATCTTTGAAACATATTAAAAGTCAAGCTAAACTGAATCGTAGACATGCTAAATGGGTTGAATTCATTGAGACTTTCCCTTATGTCATTAAACACAAGAAGGGTAAAGAAAATGTTATTGCTTGATGCATTGTCTCGTCGCTATACTATGCTTTCACAACTTGACTTCAAAATATTTGGTTTGGAGACCATCAAAGATCAATATGTGCATGATGCTGATTTTAAAGATGTATTGCAGAATTGTAAAGAAGGAAGAACATGGAACAAGTTTGTCGTTAATGATGGATTTGTGTTCCGTGCTAACAAGCTATGCATTCCAGCTAGCTCCGTTCGTCTTTTGTTGTTGCAGGAGGCGCATGGAGGAGGACTAATGGGACACTTTGTGATAGAGGCAAAGGTGTCCCGTCTTTCGATGAGATGGTGGATTTCGCTTTGGTGGAGGTCGGCTTTGACGATCCGACTCTGACGTCGGCAGCGGACGTCGCGCTTAGCAATCGCTAAACCAACTCCGAGAGGTTATTGACCACGCCGAGCACGATCAACCTGACCACGAGGGTCTATTTCCTGCGAGCAAACGAAGAACAAGCAAGAAACTGAGATTGCAATCTGGATATTGTGAATATAAGATGAAAGCTTTATTGATCAAGGTGGGGTTCTGTGGCGCTTTGTGCAGTCGTGGAACACAAACGAAATGCTGTGAAGTTGCAGCTATGGCGAACTTTTAATCTAAACAAAACCCAAGTCTAAACGGTGCCCTAAGGGCTGTATATATGGAGGAAGAGGGGTGAATTTCGTGGCCCTTGGTGGAGGGGTCCAAACTAACCCTATCTCTTGTTTCCCCACACATACGGACTCTAAAAATAGCCTATACTAATGTATTTCGAAATTACATGGGCCTGGCCCAATAATAAGGTGACGAAGCACCTAGAATAGCCTATGGACGAATATTATGAAGTGGCATCTTGTATATTTCGTCCAAGGCTTCATGCACTCCTTATGGTGGCTTCAAAGTCCTGAAATCATCACTTGTAACTCCGTTCTTGATCCCTTAGCATGCCATCAACTCCATGTGTGTTCTTGCTCCAATGTTCATCCTTCTCCAAGCTAGGCCCTTCATTTGTAAGCAAAACAAATGTATCCAATTTAAGCAACATCATATTCTCATGAACATTAGAACCATTACCAAGAAAGTAAGTACACGGTAATTTAGTTGGCGTCTTGTGAGCTCTAGTAATTGGTCCAAGATGTATAGCAGCAGGGGCTGTGGGTGTAACAATGGTATTGATGTCCTCATCATCCTCCCTTCTTGAAATGAAGTCGTCCTCGACGGAAGCTCATCTTCCTCACCCAAATATGGCTTCAAATCTGCAATGTTAAAAGTGGGACTAACCCCAAAATCTGCAGGCAGCTCAAGTTTATATGCATTATCATTTACTTTGTCCAACACTTTAAAGGGACCAGCAGCACGTGGCATTAGCTTTGATTTGCGCAAATCAGAAATCTATCCTTACGCAAATGTAACCAAACAAGATCTCCGGTGCAAACACAACATGTTTTCTACCCTTATCTCCAGCAAGTTTATATTTAGCATTCATCGCTCAATGTTTTCCTTAGTTAACTCATGCATTTTTAAAATCAATTCAGCACGTTCTTTAGCATCAAAATTAACCTTCTCCGAAGATGGAAGAGGCAATAAATCAATAGGTGCACGAGGTAGGAAACCATACACAATTTCAAAAGGGCACATCTTAGTAGTAGAATGCAATGAGCGATTATAAGCAAATTCAATATGAGGCAAGCATTCTTCCCACATTTTCTTATTATTCTTCAAAACAGCCCTAAGCATAGTAGACAATGTTCTATTGACTACTTGTTTGTCCATCGGTTTGGGGGTGACAAGTAGTACTAAAAAGTAGTTTAGTCCCCAACTTAGCCCATAAACATCTCCAAAAGTGGCTAAGAAATTTAGTATCACGATCTGAAACAATAGTATTTGGCACACCATGCAAGCGAATAATTTCACGAAAGAACAAATCAGCAACATTAACAAAGATCATCGCTTTTATGACATGGTATAAAGTGTGCCATTTTCGAGAATCTATCCACGACAACAAATATGCTATCCTCCCTTCTTTGTTCGAGGTAAACCTAAAACAAAGTCCATAGATATATCCTCCCAAGGAACACTAGGTACAGCAAAGGCATATATAAACCATGAGGATTGAGTCGTGACTTAGCTTTTTGACATGTAGTGCAGCGAGCAACAAAACGCTCAACATCCGTCTCATCTTTGGCCAAAAGAAATGTGTAGCTAGTATATCCTCGGTCTTCTTCACGCCAAAGTGTCCCATTAGTCCTCCTCCATGCGCCTCCTGCAACAACAAAAGACGAACGGAGCTAGCTGGAATGCATAGCTTGTTAGAACGAAACAAAATCCATCATTAATGACGAACTTGTTCCATGTTCTACCTTCTTTACAATTCTGCAATACATCTTTAAAATCAGCATCATGCACATATTGATCTTTGATGGTCTCCAAACCAAATATTTTGAAGTCAAGTTGTGAAAGCATAGTATAGCGACGAGACAATGCATCGAGAATAACATTTTCTTTACCCTTCTTGTGTTTAATGACATAAGGAAAGTCTCAATGAATTCAACCCATTTAGCATGTCTACGATTCAGTTTAGCTTGACTTTTAATATGTTTCAAAGATTCATGATCGTAATGTATAACAAATTCTTTGGGCCATAAATAATGTTGCCATGTTTCTAAAGTCCTAACAAGAGCATATAATTCTTTATCATAAGTAGAGTAATTCAGACTAGGCCCACTCAATTTTTCGAGAAAAGTATGCAACAGGTTTGCCATCTTGTAATAACACACCTCCTAATCCAATTCCACTAGCATCACATTCAAGCTCAAAAGTCTTATTAAAATCAGGAAGTTGGAGTAAAGGAGCATGTGTCAACTTAGCTTTCAATACCGTGAAGGCTTCTTCCCGTCATGCGGTACCCCAAACAAAAGGCACATCCTTCTTTGTAAGCTCATTGAGAGGTGCAGCAATGGTGCTGAAATCTCTCACAAAACGCCTATAGAAACCAGCGAGGCCAAGGAAACTCCTCACTTGTGTGACCGTTTTGGGCTGCGGCCAACTCTCAATAGCTTCAATCTTGGCTTTATCAACTTCAATTCCTGTGGAGTAACAACATAGCCAAGAAAAGACACTCGGTCGGTGCAAAAGGTGCACTTCCCAAGGTTACCAAACAAGCGTGCATCACGTGAGAGCAATAAAAACAACACGTAAATGTTCCAAATGTTCTTCCAAAGATTTGCTATAAATCAATATGTCATCAAAGTAAACTACCACAAATCGTCCAATGAAAGCACGTAAAACTTCGTTCATTAATCTCATGAAAGTACTAGGTGCATTAGTTAACCCAAAAGGCATGACTAACCACTCATATAATCCAAACTTAGTTTTAAATGCTGTTTTCCATTCATCTCCCAATTTCATACGAATTTGATGGTATCCACTCGCAAATCAACTTTGGAGAATATTGTAGAGCCACTCAATTCATCAAGCATATCATCTAGCCTAGGAATAGGGTGGCGATAACGAATAGTAATATTATTGATGCCTCTACAATCAACACACATACGTGACGTACCATCCTTTTCGGCACTAGAATAATAGGAACAGCACAAGGACTAAGGGATTCGCGTATATAACCTTTGTCGAGCAGCTCTGTACTTGACGCATCATCTCCTTCGTCTCCTCTGGATTGGTGCGGTATGGTGCACGGTTGGGTAATGATGCACCGAATTAAGTCAATTTGATGCTCAATCCCTCGAATAGGTGGTAATCCGGTGGCACGTCTTGTGGAAAGACGTCGTGAACTCTGCAAAATGTTAGTGACAGCGAGGGCAAAGAGGAAGGCACGTCCTCGAATGAAAATAATGCCTCTTTGCACACAAAAGCATAGCAAATAGATTTGCCAAAATCTAGCTCATCAATATCAGATTTGGTGGCAAGTAAACATGCACTTTTCAATTTAATTTCGAAGCAACAAAGAGATGGTTTATTATTAGGCTTCATGTGTTGCTCAAATTCTTTTGCCACAATCTGATTTTCACTCTTATTTTTCTCTGTTTTGCTTTATTAGCTCTATTAATATCATCTTTCAAAATGGACTCGGAGTCATAGGAAGCAAAGTAATATTTTTATCCTTATGAACAAGAGTATCTTGATTGTTTCTACCATGGTGTACAGAAATTTTATCAAATTGCCATGGTCTACCAAGTAACAAGGAACATGCTTGCATAGGTACCACATCACAATCAACATAATCAGCATATGTAGAGATACTAAAATGCACACGAACAGACGTGTTACCTTCACCTTGCCGCTGTTGTTGAACCATTGGATGTAGTAAGGATGTGGATGTGGTCTTGTGGTGAGAGATAGCTTCTCCACCATCTCCATGCTAGCCAAGTTGTTGCAGCTCCCTCCATCTATGATGACGCTGAATAGAACGTTCCTTCACAACTCCTTTGTATGGAACAAATTATGCCTCTGATTTTGCTCAGCTTGTGTAACCTGCACACTCAAAACACGTTGAGCAACTAAACATTCATACCATCGGCATCTTCACAGCCATGTATTGTGTCTCATGATCGAATCATCTCCACCGTGTTCCTCATGTGTAATAAGAGCCAAAGTCTCCTCATCATAGTCACTAGCGGACTCATACCCACCATCCTCGTGAGCAATCATCACACGCGAGATTTGCATTCTCTCATAAAATGTCCTCTTCCTTACAACGGCGACAAATAATATCACTTGTGTGCCTGTTGACGCCATGGAAGAAGAAGAGCTCTGCAGGCCCGGCGGTGTGCTCTTGGCGATAGTGGTGGTTGTGCACCTTTCTTGTATCACGGTTGGAGGTGGCACCAAGGAGGTGATGGTGCAAAGGAAGTAGATGATGCACGTGGTGTCCATGATGAAGGTCGACTGCGAGAAAAGTTAGTGCGCGCCAATGCTCGTCGATCCTGCACTTCACGCTCAGCTTTACAAGCAAGATGGAATAAACGAGTGATATTATTATAATCCTTATAGTCTAGAATGGTCTGAATCTCTATTTAATCCACCCGAGCGTGCAAGCATAGCTTCATTCTCCTCAACAATACCACATCTAATCAAGCCATTTGTAATTCACGATAATATTCTTCTACAGAATTTTTCCTTGTCTTAAGCGCTGCAATTTTTGAAGTAATTCACGTTGATAATATGGTGGAACCCAACGAGTACGCATAGCAGTTTTCAAAGCAGCCCAAGTAGTTGGAACAGGATATAATCTACAATGTTCGCACCACCAAACACATGCAAAGCTAGTGAAAGCACAAACAAAGCAGCAGAACACGTCTCTCCTCGGGATATTGTAAACATGTAAATCGTTGTTCAGTTTCTAACTCCCAAGTAAGATATATATCGAACATATCTACCCTCAAATGGTGGAATATTCAATTTCAGTTTAGGGAGATGGTCATGATCTCGTACTGAGGGGGAGCCCTAACATTGCCATTATTTGCATGTGGACGACCGGTGGTTGTGGTGCTGGTGGTTGCACGTAGTTCGATGTTGATCAACCTCATCCTCATAATCTTCCACATAATCATCCTCGTCGGTACCAGCAAAGAAGCAGCAGAGCAGGAGCCAAAGAAACACCAACAGCAGTGGCAATGGCACCAGAATTTTGTCTGGCTCAATAGGAACACGCCGAGCTCGTCCCATACCGATTCGGAAGGGGCGTAGTTGTTGTCGTTGCAGAGGTGCGATAGGTGCAGCCGGCGGTGGTTGTGGAAAACGCGCGAGCAATTCATCAAACTTGCTATCAAGCTTTGTTTCAAACGTCTTCTCAATGCCATCTATCTTCTCCATGGCCTCGTCAAATCTGTTTACCACATCTTGCACCTGTCCACTCATCATTTGCTGAAATTTATCATGTAGCTGTTTGTTCGTCAGGTTCTCCCAGTCAGTCTCGTCGGCTTGTGATCCTGCCATGGTTAGCAGCAATAGAAACACACAAGAATATGATCCTATAGACTACTAACAAGAGGTGGGTGTCACAAATCCGTCAAGCAAATCTCAAATTCTTACCGGTTCTTACCCAAAGAAGAAAGGGTGATCGGCAACCGTTGTAATCAAAACTCTCAAAGCTTGGATAGAGCGATTGCGGGGGAGAGTCAAACGCACGACGAGATGTATGTGGAGCTGGGAAGGCTTATAATATGGTAGCAAAAGGGTCAAGAATAATCAATTCGAGAGATGCAAAGTTGAATAAACGCTCAACGACGATCTTGTCTGGTCCTAGGCTAGACCGTGCTAGAGACGCGAGCCTAGAACACTAACAAAATCACGGCGCTGCACGTAAACAAGGAAGGAGCACACTCTGAATTTTTTTTTTCGCTCTTTTTTTTTTTGCGCTGCTTTTTTTTTTTTTTTTTTTTTTTTTTTTTTTTTTTTTTTTGCGAAAAATCACTATAATGGCGAGTGTCTCAAAACTCTTCCCAGGTCAAACTGATAGGATGGGAACAAAATTTTTTCGACAAATTTTTTTTTTTTCGACTGCCTGGACCCAAAATCTGGAAACGGGTCAAAAAAAACTTTCTATAACGGGGACTGTCTCAATACGCTTAGAAACACCTAAAAATAGGATAGCCAGAAAATTTTTTGTCCCGTGCGTTTTCGGAAAATTTTGGGCCTAAACGGAGGATGGTTTTTTTTTTCTTTTTTCTTTTTGGAAACCAACCTCTTCTACGGACAGCAAAAGATTGCTGGAATCCGAAACCTACTCAGACAAGGAAACACGAATCGGAAAACTAGATGGATCCTGAAAACAAACCTAATATGCAAGGAACTCGGATTGGTGATGATATATGGCAGCGGTGGTGGTATATGGATACGGATTCGAAGCGGTGGCGGATAAGCGGTGGTGGTATATGGATACGGATTCGAAGAGGTGGCGGATAAGCGGTGGTGGTATATGGATACGGATTCGAAGCGGTGGCGGATAAGCGGTGGTGGTAGATGGCAGGGCGAAGATGATGGTGCGGCGGCGGCGTGACAACTTATGACCAGAACTCGAAACTCTAAAAGACTAGACTCTAAGACCAGCAACTAGACACGACGATGCAACCGCAAATTCAACAATGCAAATACACTTTGTGATAGAGGCAAAGGTGTCCCGTCTTTCGATGAGATGGTGGATTTCGCTTTGGTGGAGGTCGGCTTTGACGATCCGACTACGAAGGTCTTGAGGACGTCGCGCTTAGCAATCGCTAAACCAACTCCGAGAGGTTATTGACCACGCGAGCACGATCAACGACCACGAGGGTCTATTTCCTGCGAGCAAACAAAGAACAAGCAAGAAACTGAGATTGCAATCTGGATATTGCGAATATAAGATGAAAGCTTTATTGATCAAGGTGGGGTTACTGTGGCGCTTTGTCCAGTCGTGGAACACAAACGGCACGCAAGTTGCAGCTATGGCGAACTTTTAATCTAAACAAAACCCAAGTCTAAACGGTGCCCTAAGGGCTGTATATATGGAGGAAGAGGGGTGAATTTCGTGGCCCTTGGTGGAGGGGTCCAAACTAACCCTATCTCTTGTTTCCCCACACATACGGACTCTAAAAATAGCCTATACTAATGTATTTCGAAATTACATGGGCCTGGCCCAATAATAAGGTGACGAGCACCTAGAATAGCCTATGGACGAATATTATGAAGTGGCATCTTGTATATTTCGTCCAAGGCTTCATGCACTCCTTATGGTGGCTTCAAAGTCCTGAAATCATCACTTGTAACTCCGTTCTTGATCCCCTTAGCATGCCATCAACTCCATGTGTGTTCTTGCTCCAATGTTCATCCTTCTCCAAGCTAGGCCCTTCATTTGTAAGCAAAACAAATGTATCCAATTTAAGCAGCATCATATTCTCATGAACATTAGAACCATTACCAAGAAACGAAAGTACACAGTAATTTAGTTGGCGTCTTGTGAGCTCTAGTAATTGGTCCAGTATGTATAGCAGCAGGGGCTGTGGGTGTAACAATGGTATTGATGTCCTCATCACTTTGGCGTGAAGAAGACGGAGGACGTACTTGCTACACATTTCTTTTGGCCAAAGATGAGACGGGATGTTGAGCGTTTTATTGCTCGCTGCACTACATGTCAAAAAGCTAAGTCACGACTCAATCCTCATGGTTTATATATGCCTTTGCCTGTACCTAGTGTTCCTTGGGAGGATATATCTATGGACTTTGTTTTAGGTTTACCTAGAACAAAGAAGGGGAGGGATAGCATATTTGTTGTCGTGGATAGATTCTCGAAAATGGCACACTTTATACCATGTCATAAAAGCGATGGTGCTATCAATGTTGCTGATTTGTTCTTTCGTGAAATTATTCGCTTGCATGGTGTGCCAAATACTATTGTTTCAGATCGTGATACTAAATTTCTTAGCCACTTTTGGAGATGTTTATGGGCTAAGTTGGGGACTAAACTGCTTTTTAGTACTACTTGTCACCCCCAAACTGATGGACAAACTGAAGTAGTCAATAGAACATTGTCTACTATGCTTAGGGCTGTTCTAAAGAAAAATAAGAAAATGTGGGAGGAATGCTTGCCTCATATTGAATTTGCTTATAATCGCTCATTGCATTCTACTACTAAGATGTGCCCTTTTGAAGTTGTGTATGGTTTCCTACCTCGTGCACCTATTGATTTGTCGCCTCTTCCATCTTGGAGAAGGTTAATTTTGATGCTAAAGAACGTGCTGAATTGATTTTAAAAATGCATGAGTTAACTAAGGAAAACATTGAGCGATGAATGCTAAATATAAACTTCTTTGGAGATAAGGGTAGAAAACATGTTGTGTTTGCACCGGAGATCTTGTTTGGTTACATTTGCGTATGGATAGATTTCCGATTTGCGCAAATCAAAGCTAATGCCACGTGCTGCTAGTCCCTTTAAGGTGTTGGAGAAAGTAAATGATAATGCATATAAACTTGAGCTGCCTGCAGATTTTGGGGTTAGTCCCACTTTTAACATTGGAGATTTGAAGCCATATTTGGGTGAGGAAGATGAACTTCCGTCGAGGACGACTTCATTTCAAGAAGGGAGGATGATGAGGACATCAATACCATTGTTACACCCACAGCCCCCGCCGCTATACATACTGGACCAATTACTAGAGCTCACAAGACGCCAACTAAATTACTGTGTACTTTCGTTTCTTGGTAATGATTCTAATGTTCATGAGAATATGATGTTGCCTAAATTGGATACATTTGTTTTGCTTACAAATGAAGGGCCTAGCTTGGAGAAGGATGAACATTGGAGCAAGAACAAGAATGGAGATGATGGCATGCTAAGGGGGACAAGAATGGAGTTACAAGTGATGATTTCAGGACTTTGAAGCCACCATAATGAGTGCATGAAGCCTTGGACGAAATATACAAGATGCCACTTGATAAATTTCGTCCAGAGGCTATTCTAGGTGTGCGTCACCTTATTATTGGGCCAGGCCCATGTAATTTCGAAATACATTAGTATAGGCTATTTTAGAGTCCGTATGTGGGGAAACAAGAGATAGGGTTAGTTTCGACCCTCCACCAAGGGCCACAAATTCTCCCCTCTTCCTCCATATATACAGCCCTTAGGGCACCGCTTAGACTTTGGGTTTTGTTTAGATCAAAGTTCGCCATAGCTGCAACTTCGCAGCATTTCGCTTGTGTTCAACGACTGCATAAAGCGCCACAGTAACCCCACCTTGATCAATAAAGCTTTCATCTTATATTCGCAATATCCAGATTGCAATATCGCTTTCTTGCTTGTTCTTCGCTTGCTCGCAGGAAATAGACCCTTGTAGTCGTTGATCGTGCTCTCGCGTGGTCAATAACCTCTCGAGTTGGTTTAGCGATTGCTAAGCGCGACATCCTCGACGCCAGTAGTCGGATCGTCAAAGTCGACTTCCACCAAAGCGAAATCCGCCATCTCATCGAAAGATGGGACACCTTTGCCTCTATCATGCATAAAGGTACGTTTGTCCCTACCATGGGGGCTAATGTCTATAAGCAACATAATCTCTCGAATTTCCTTCAAAAGGAAGTGCCAATGGGTTGAA
This sequence comes from Aegilops speltoides, assembly GCA_021437245.1. NCBI lineage: Eukaryota > Viridiplantae > Streptophyta > Magnoliopsida > Poales > Poaceae > Aegilops > Aegilops speltoides. The sequence continues at coordinate 167,145,351 of CM038145.1, forward strand.
ACTTGTCCGAAAAACAGCGATTTAATGATGTTCTTTGACTTTCGGGGCCAAAAGTCCTGCTTAAGGCCAGATTTGAGGACACTCCAGGCCTCCCGCACAAGCGGGTAGTATTTTCGGATTCAGCGCTACTTGCATGAGCAGTTTGAGTACTTGTGGGTCCGACACGGACCAATGACAAAATTATGACCGCTTTTAGTGAACATCTCTCCATTCTATGGCAGTCCTTGAAAGTACTTCATTTTCTCGCATGCGCTTTTTGCTGATTGCCCCAAAATTTCTTGTCCTCTATAGAGGAGATATCGCTTCCACATATATATCGACCGATGCCGAATGCCCTTTTGTTCTTGGCTTTCACGCTGCGTGAGTTACAAAGATGCCATCCGGCGAAAACAAGGAGAATAAGGCATATAGCCATTGGATTTTCTTCAATTTACGCCAAAAGAGATTGCCTTGATCATAGAGCATCTGCAGAATGGTACGCTTGTCCCTACCAGGGGTCTAATGTCTATAAGCAACATAATCTCTCGAATTTCCTTCAAAAGGAAGTGCCAATGGGGATAGAAACTTGTCTGAAAAACAGCGACGAATGATGTTCTTTGACTTTCAGGGCCAAAAAGTCCTGCTTAAGGCCGTATTTGAGGGCACTCCAGGCCTCCTGGCGCAAGCGGGGAGTATTGTCTGGATTCGCGCGCTCATCGGGAGCAGTTTGAGTACATGTGGGTCCGACACGAACTCCGGATGACAAAATTATGACCGTTTTATTGAACATCTCTCCATTCTATGGCAGTCCTTGAAAGTACTTCATTTTCTCGTCTGCGTTTTGCCTGATTGCCCCAAAATTTCTTGTCCTCTATAGAGGAGATATCATTTCCACATATATATTGACCGATGCCAGGAATGCCCTTTTGTTCTTGGCTTTCACGCGCATGAGTTACAAAGATGCCATCCGGCGAAAACAAGGAGAATAAGGCATATAGCCGCTGGATTTTCTTCAATTTACGGCCAACTGAGATTGCCCGGATCATAGAGCATCTGCATAAAGGTACATTTGTCCCTACCAGGGGGGCTAATGTCTATAAGCAACATAATCTCTCGAATTTCCTTCAAAAGGATGTGCCAATGGGTTCAGAAACTTGTCTGAAAAACAGCAACTAATGATGTTCTTTGACTTTCAGGCCAAAAAGTCCTCCTTAAGGCCGTATTTGAGGGTACTCCGGGCCTCCTAGGGCAAGCGTGAAGTATTTTCTGGATTCGCGCGCTCGCCGTGAGCCATTTGAGTACTTGTGGGTCCGACACGGACTCCGAATGACAAAATTATGACCGTTTAGTGAACATCTCTCCATTCTACGGCAGTCCTTGAAAGTACTTCATTTTCTCGTGCGCTTTTTGCCTTGTTGCCCCAAAATTTCTTGTTCTCTATAGAGGAGCTATTGTTTCCACATATATATTGACCGATGCCAGGAATGCCCTTTTGTTCTTGGCTTTCACGCGCATGAGTTACAGCATGCCATCCGGCGAAAACAAGGAGAATAAGGCATATAGCCGCTGGATTTTCTTCAATTTACGGCCAAATGAGATTGCCCGGATCATAGAGCATCTGCATAAAGGTACGTTTGTCCTTACCAGGGGGGCTAATGTCTATAAGCAACATAATCTCTCGAATTTCCTTCAAAAGGAAGTGCCAATGGGTTCAGAAACTTGTCTGAAAAACAGCAACGAATGATGTTCTTTGACTTTCAGGCCAAAAATCCTGCTTAAGGCCGTATTTGAGGGTACTCCGGGCCTCCCGGCGCAAGCGTGAGTATTTTCTAGATTCGCTACGCCGTGAGCAGTTTGAGTACTTGTGGGTCCGACACGGACTCAATGACAAAATTATGACTGTTTTAGTGAACATCTCTCCATTCTATGGCGTCCTTGAAAGTACTTCATTTTCTCGCGCGCTTTTGCCTGATTGCCCCAAATTTCTTGTCCTCTATAGAGGAGATATCGTTTCCACATATATATTGACCGATGCCAGGAATGCCCTTTTGTTCTTGGCTTTCACGCACATGAGTTACAGCATGACATCTAGCGAAAACAAGGAGAATAAGGCATATAGCCGCTGGATTTTCTTCAATTTACGGCCAAACGAGATTGCCCGGATCATAGAGCCTCTGCAGAAAGGTATGTTTGTCCTTACCAGGGGGGCTAATGCTTATAAGCAACATAATCTCTCGAATTTCCTTCAAAAGGAAGTGCCAATGGGTTCAGAAACTTGTCCGAAAAACAGCAACGAATGGTGTTCTTTGACTTTCAGGGCCAAAAAGTCCTGCTCAAGGCTGAATTTGAGGGTACTCCTGGCCTCCTGGCGCAAGCGGGGAGTATTTTCTGATTCACATACTTCTTGTGAAGCTTCGAGACTTGTGGGTCCGACAAGGAGTCTGAATGACAAAATTATGACCGTTTTAGTGAACATCTCTCCATTCTATGGAGTCCTTGAAAGTACTTCATTTTCTCGTGCGCTTTTTGCCTGATTGCCCCAAAATTTCTTGTCCTATATAGAGGAGATATCGTTTCCACATATATATTGACCGAAGCCAGGAATGCCCTTTTGTTCTTGGCTTTCACGCGCATGAGTTATAGCACGCAAATCTGTTTGATATGCTTTTGTGTGCAAAGAGGCATTATTTTCATTCGAGGACGTGCCTTCCTCTTTTCCTCCTACTATCACTAACATTTTGCAGGAGTTCGCTGACGTCTTTCCACAAGACGTGCCACCGGGATTACCGCCTATTCGAGGGATTGAGCATCTGATTGACTTAATTCTCGGTGCTTGACTGCCAAACCGTGCGCCATACCGTACCAATCCAGAGAAGACGAAGGAGATTATGCGTCAAGTACAAGAGCTGCTCGACAAAGGTTATATACGCGAATCCCTTAGTCCTTGTGCTGTTCCTATTATTCTAGTGCCGAAAAAGGATGGTACGTCACGTATGTGTGTTGATTGTAGAGGCATTAATAATATTACTATTCGTTATCGTCATCCTATTCCTAGGCTAGATGATATGCTTGATGAATTGAGTGGCTCTATAATATTCTCCAAAGTTAATTTGCGTAGTGGATACCATCAAATTCGTATGAAATTGGGGGATGAATGGAAAACAGCATTTAAAACTAAGTTTGGATTATATGAGTGGTTAGTCATGCCTTTTGGGTTAACTAATGCACCTAGTACTTTCATGAGATTGATGAACGAAGTTTTACGTGCTTTCATTGGACGATTTGTGGTAGTTTACTTTGAGGAACATTTGGAACATTTACGTGCTGTTTTTATTGCTCTATGTGATGCACGTTTGTTTGGTAACCTTGGGAAGTGCACCTTTTGCACCGACCGAGTGTCTTTTCTTGGTTATGTTGTTACTCCACAGGGAATTGAAGTTGATAAAGCCAAGATTGAAGCTATTGAGAGTTGGCCACTGATGAGGACATGACTACCTTGGATATGACCAAAAATATTGCATACATGCATATTTGTCAGGTGATTTCTAATGCAAACTATTCAATAATCTATTTATATTATCCAGAACAAAAATACTTCACACACTTTTGTGTTTTGTCTAATTGCAGGTGTATGGGACATTTGTACAATCCACATATGAAGATAAGGAAGAAAGAGATGTTCATTTGCTGTTCAAAAAGTCCTCTCACGTCACTTTTGGCCCAAGAGAAGATAGAGTCCAAGTCTCTCACGTTCTGGATTCAGATTCGGACTGCACAGACATACCTGACTCAAAACGCCAACAACTTTTTCATACGGACTCCGAATTGGGTGATTCTTTTTGTGTTGGAATGTAGATTTCATGCTCTTTCCAGCACAATTGGAATCACCTTAAAATCCGTCCGGAGCGTTGAGTTATGGACGAAACAATCTGACGCTGCACCAGAATCCGAGTCAAACTACAAGTCCAAAGGTGTTACGTCACCTCCACTTGGGCCCATTGGCCTTGTACGACCTAGGTTAGTTTTAGGCTGCCTTGGGACGTCCTCCCACCTCCTTGGCCGCCACCCCTTGCTCCTATATAAGTAGATCCATCTAGTAGCTTTTCTCTTGGGATTTGTTTAGTTAAAAGTTAGCCATTGCAACTTCGTGTACTTCGTTTGTGTCCAACAACCAGACCAAGACCGCTTATGGATCCCCACCATTATCAATACTTCATATATATTCACAATATTTAGATTGCTTTATCATATTCTTGCTTGTTCTTCGATTGCTTGCAGGAATAGACCTTCGTGGTCAGGTTGATCGTGCTCGAGCGTGATCAATAACCTCTCGGAGTTGGTTTAGCGATTGCTAAGGCGCAACGTCGTGCACGTTTGTAGTCGGATCGTTAAAGTCGCCACCACCAAATCGATAGTTATCATCTCATCGAAAGATCGGGACACCCGCCTCTATCAAGTGGTATCGCCAGGTTGCTTGGTGAGATTTTCCAGTTTTTCATAGTTTAGATCGCATCGTCATTCATACCTACCGTCCATGAAAAAGCCACAAAAAAGTTAGATTTGTTCATCCTTTATCCAAGCCGACCGAGCCTTTGCAATTTTCTATTCATTGCTTGCATAGTTGAATTATCGGTTGCATCGTCGTGTCGGGTTGCTGGTCTTAGTGTCTAGTTCCTTTAGAGTTTCGAGTTCTGTTCACATTAGTCACGCCGCCGCTGCATCATTATCCTTCCGCTGTCCACCATCCCATCCATTAATTTTCACCACGTATACGACCGCTCATTGTCATAATCATAGTTGAGGTCATTCACATCTTCGCTTTGATCCAATCAGCATCTTATCTAGTTTGTCTTGGACAGAGGGAAAAAAGATAGAGAAAAGAAAGAGAAAAAGGAAAAACAAAAAGAGAGAGAAAAAAATAAAAAAAAAGCGTGAGAAAAAAAGAGAGAAAAAAAATCGGATCTATCCAGAATCAACCTCGTACCTTAATTCGGATTGGAATCTGTTTTGCGCACTGTTCAGTAAAACAGGTGTATCTTCCTCATACGAACTCCGTTTTGGCTCCGTGAGTACTCAAATTGAAGCTAGCGACGAGCCGCATCTAAATAGTTGAAGAAGCTAGTTCAATATTTGACACCTCAAAATCGTCTTCTAAATAGGTCTTTTTGCCCTCCGAAGTTCGTGAGCATAGCTTGTTCCAATTTTTCAGGCCAGTTTTAGAATTCTTTGACTCCTCATATCAACTCGGAATTGAGTGATTCTTTTTGCATGGGAAAGCTTGAGTTAGTAGCATTCTTTGAAAATTTATCAGAAAATTGGCTCAAACTTTTCAAGAGGAAAGTTGGAAAGAGAGTTGTTGTATATCCTGCGTGGCAGTTGTTTTTCATCATTATCTTCACTTATATCTTGCTGTCAAGAGCTACATAGTATCCTTCATTGATGCTAGTTGTGCTACGCCGTGACCTCATTAGTGTTCTAGGCTCGCGTCTCTAGTCCGATCTAGCCTAGGACCAGCACAGTATCGTCGTTGAGCGTTTATTCAACATTGCATCTTTGAATTGATTATTGCTATATTTTTGCTACCATATATAGCCAACCCAGCTCCACATATTTCTACACCGTATATCGTCGTTCCCCGCAATCGCTTTACACAATCTTCAGAGTTACTTGACACCGTTGGTTGCTGTCACCACCGCCGCATGGTAAGAACTTGTAAGATATTGATATTTGCTTTACTGTGAGCACTTTACAACCACATCCTAGTAGTTCATAGGAACATTATTCTCGAATTTTGTTTCTTGTTTCTACTAATCATGACAGGTTTCGGAGATAGAAGTTCTTGGACGACGAACACATCTTCACCATCATGAGAGTTGGGACAACACACACAAGCACATGGCCAGGTTAGCTCTTTACCGTCATTTGAGGGTAGATTCAATCCTGCTATTTATCTAGCTTGGGAGCTTGAAGTAGAACAAGTTTTAGTCAAGATGTTTTTTCCGAACTTGAGCGAGTACGAGCTGCCACTAGAGCATTTACTGGTTTTGCTTCTGTTTGGTGGAGTGTGCATTGTAAGAAAAACATTGATAACCAACCCACAACTTGGAAATATTTGAAAGATGTAATGAGAAAACAGTTTTCCCTATTTACTATCGCCGTGAATTGCTTCATAAATTTGAACAATTTAAACAAGGCAATAACACTGTTCATACTTACTACCAAGAGTTCAAATCTTATATGCATCATTGTGACATAGAAGAATCGAGGATGATACAATGAATAGATTTTTGGTGGTTTGAACCATGATATTCGTGCAAGATTTCAGATATTCCTCGTTGCATTACGGTATGTATGTTCGTGCTTGTACCTTTGAGAGACGATTCTGGGAGGATGCATTGGGTGACTACAACAACTACTATTCCAGTTCATGCTCACCACCGCCGGTTGGTTCCTCCACCGTTGCACCTACTAGAGAAGCCCCACCTCGGATTGTGAGCGCGACATCATCTCAAGAGTATGGTGCATTGTCTACGTGTGTACCTACATCAGCTATGTCTTTGCGACAAGGTAACAGTAAAGGTATTGATGATATAACTTCACATGAGAATGATGCATTCCTAGTTAAATTGAATGCATCATGTGTTGAGTTACCTGGTGATTTGAGCACAACACCTATTTTAGAGAATCTTGATACTGTCATGAATGTGTCATGTGATCAAACAACTGAAATACCAACGATTTTGAGTGCACCCATTGAATTAACTGTTGATGCAAAAGAATCAATGTTTAATCATTTTGATATGACCTATAATCTTGGTGATGATTCTGTGTTGAATGACTTATTGCATGTTTGCTTATTTAAGCATGTTGTAGCATGTAAATTTGATGCAAGTAAGGTTTATTCACCAATGTTGGGATGGTTTAATGATGAACATTGTCAATCTTTTGAAATGAATAAGAGCTTCACTTATATGTGCAAACTGAGTTGCAATATTTTCATGCCTTCTACTTCTTGTGCTAATTTTTTGGCTTTAGATTTTATGAACAATGCAAGTTACTCATCTATTCATGTGTCATATATGCAAAAATCGAGGGAAGTAAAAATGGATGACATATACATATACAACATGTACACCTTGTCTCTTTTGTTAGCCACATTTCAGATTAAGCAACGCCGAGGACGGCTTTATTTTCAAGAAGGGGAGGATGATGAGGACATCACTACCTTGGATATGACCAAAAATATTGCATACATGCTTATTTGTCAGGTGATTTCTAGTGCAAACTATTCAATAATCTATTTATGTTATCCAGAACAAAAATACTTCACACACTTTTGTGTTTTGTCTAATTGCAGGTGTATGGGACATTTGTACAATCCACATATGAAGATAAGGAAGAAAGAGATATTTATTTGCTGTTAAAAAAGTTCTCTCACGTCACTTTTGGCCCAAGAGAAGATAGAGTCCAAGTCTTTCACGTTCTGGATTCAGATTCGGACTGCACAGACATACCTGACTCAAAACGCCAACAACGTTTTCATACGGACTCCGAATTGGGTGATTCTTTTTTTGTTGGAAAGTAGATTTCATGCTCTTTCCAGCACAATTGGAATCACCTTAAAATCTGATGAGGACATCACTACCATTGTTACACCCACAGCCCCTGCTGCTATACATACTGGACCAATTACTAGAGCTCGCGCACGCCAACTAAATTATCAGGTACTTTCGTTTCTTGGTAATGATTCTAATGTTCATGAGAATATGACGCTGCCTAAATTGGATACATTTGTTTTGCTTACAAATGTAGGGCCTAGCTTGGAGAAGGATGAACATTGGAGCAAGAACCAGCATGGAGATGATGGCATGCTTAAGGGGGACAAGAATGGAGTTACAAGTGATGATTTCAGGACTTTGAAGCCACCATAATGAGTGCATGAAGCCTTGGACGAAATATACAAGATGCCACTCCATAAATTTCGTCCAGAGGCTATTCTAGGTGTTTGCGTCACCTTATTATTGGGCCAGGCCCATGTAATTTCGAAATACATTAGTATAGGCTATTTTAGAGTCCGTATGTGTAGGGAAACAAGAGATAGGGTTAGTTTCGACCCCTCCACCAAGGGCCACGAAATTCACCCCTCTTCCTCCATATATACAGCCCTTAGATAACCGCTTAGACTTGGGTTTTGTTTAGATCAAAAGTTCGCCATAGCTGCAACTTCGCTGCATTTCGCTTGTGTTCAACGACCGCACAAAGGCGCCACAGAACCCCACCTTGATCAATAAAGCTTTCATCTTATATTCGCAATATCCAGATTGCAATCTCAGTTTCTTGCTTGTTCTTCGTTTGCTCGCAGGAAATAGACCCTCGTGGTCGTTGATCGTGCTCGGCGTGGTCAATAACCTCTGAGTTGGTTTAGCGATTGCTAAAGCGCGACGCCCTCGCACGTTCGTGAGTCGGATCGCCAAAGTCGACTTCCACCAAAGCGAAATCCACCATCTCATCGAAAGACGGACACCTCCGCCTCTATCAAGTGGTATCGATTTCCGTGTTGCTCGGTGAGATTTTACAGTTTTTCGTAGTTTAGATCGAGTCTGTTCTTCATACCTACAGTCCACGAAAAAAGCCAAAAAAATTAGGTTAGGTCATCATATCCGAACCAATCTGAGCCTTTGCATAATCTTTTTTCGTATTTGCGTTGTTGAATTTGCGGTTGCATCGTGCGTGTCTAGTTGCTTGGTCTTAGAGTCTAGTCTTTTAGAGTTTCGAGTTACGGTCATAAGTTGTCACGCCGCCGCACACATCATCATCGCCCTCGCCATCTACCACCACCGCTTATCCGCCACCGCTCAATCCGTATCCATATACCACCACCGCTGCCATATACCACCACCGTTGCCATATACCACCACCATATATTCACCACGAATCCGAGTTCCTTGCATATTAGATTTGTTTTCGGGATCCATCTAATTTCCGATTCGTGTTTCCTTGTCTGAGTAGGTTTCGGATTCCAGCAATCTTTTGCCGTCCGTAGAAGAGGTTGGTTTCAAAAAAAAAAAAAGAGTCCTAAACCACCCTCCGCTTAGGCCCAAAATTTTCCAAAACGCACGGACAAAAAAATTCTGGCTATCCTATTTTAGGTGTTTCTAAGCGTATTGAGACAATCGCCGTTATAGAAAGTGTTTTTGACCCGTTTCAGTTTTTTGGGTCCAGCGTTCGAAAAAAAAAAATTTGGTCGAAAAATTTCGTGCCCATCCCGTCGATTTGACCTGGGAAGAGTTTTGAGACACTCGCCATTATAGTGATTTTTCACCAAAAAAAGCAGCAAAAAAAAAGCAAAAAAAATTTTGTTAGTGTTCTAGGCTCGCGTCTCTAAAAAACCAACAGAGTGTGTTTATTCCTTTGCATCTCTGAATTGTTTACCCTTTTGCTACCATATTATAAGCCTTCCCAGCTCCACATACATCTCGTCGTGCGTTTGACTCTCCACAGCAATCGCTCTATCCAAGCTTTGAGAGTTTTGATTACAGTTGCCGATCACCGCTTCTTTGCTTGTGGTTTGTGACACCCACCACCACCTCTTGTTAGTAGTGTGGGATCATAGGTAACCATGGCAGGATCACAAGCCGATGAGGCCGGTATTGGGAGAACATGACGAACAAACAGCTACATGATAAATTTCAGCAAATGATGCAGATTTGGCGAGGCCATGGAGAAGATAGATGGCATTGAGAAGGCGTTTGAAACAAAGCTTGATAGCAAGTTTGATGAATTGCTCGTGCGTTTTCCACAACCACCTTGCACCTCTGACCAACTTCGCCCCTTCGAATCGGTATGGGCCAGAGCTCAGACTCCTATTGAGCAGGACAAAATTCTGGTACCGCTGCTCTTCTTTGTTGGTGCTTCTTTGGCTCCTTTGGTGATGAGGGAGGATGATGAGTATGTGGGCGATTATGAGGATGAGGTTGATCAACATTAGAACTACGTGCAACCACGGCACCACAACCACCAGTCGTCCACATGCAAATAATGGCAATATTAGGGCTCCCCTCAATGCGAGATCATGACCATCTCCTAAACTGAAATTGAATATTCCACCATTTGAGGGTAGATATGTTCCTGAACAACGATTTACATGTTTACAATATCACGAGGAGAGCGTGTTCTGCTTCTTTGTTTGTGCTTTCACTAGCTTTGCATGTGTTTGGTGGTGCGAACATTGTCGATTATATCTGTTCGACTACTTGGGCTGCTTTGAAAACTGCTATGCGTACTCGTTGGGTTCCACCATATTATCAACGTGAATTACTTCAAAAATTGCAGCGCTTAAGACAAGGAAAAATTCGTAGAAGAATATTATCGGGAATTACAAACTGGCTTGATTAGATGTGGTATTGTTGAGGAGAATGAAGCTATGCTTGCACGTTTTACGGGTGGATTAAATAGAGATTGAGACCATTCTAGACTATAAGGATTATAATAATATCACTCGTTTATTCCATCTTGCTTGTAAAGCTGAGCGTGAAGTCTTGAGGATCGGCCAGGGCATTGGCGCACTAACTTTTGCAGTCGACCTTCATCATGGACACCACGTGCATCATCTACTTCCTTTGCACCATCACCTCCTTGGTGCCACCTTCAACCGTGATACAAGAAAGCGGGCACAACCACCACTATCGCCAAGAGCACACTGCAGGCACTGCCTGAGCTCTTCTTCTATGGCGTCAGCAGGGCACACAAGTGATATTATTTGTAAATGTCGTTGTAAGGGAAGAGGACATTTTGAGAGAATGAGTCGCTAGTGACTATGATGAGAGACTTTGGCTCTTATTACACATGAGGAACACGGTGGAGATGATTACGATCATGAGACACAATACATGGCTCTTGAAGATCTTGGCGGTATGAATGTTTAGTTGCTCAGCGTGTTTTGAGTGTGCGAGTTACACAAGCTGAGCAAAATCAGAGGCATAATTTGTTTCATACAAAGGGAGTTGTGAAGGAACGTTCTATTAGGCGTCTTCATAGATGGAGGCTGCAACAACTTGGCTAGCATGGAGATGGTGGAGCTATCTCTCACCACAAGACCATCCACATCCTTACTACATCCAATGGTTCAACAACAGCGGCAAGGTTAAGGTAACACGTCTTTGTTAGTGTGCATTTTAGTATCTCTACATATCTTTGATTATGTTGATTGTGATGTGGTACCTATGCAAGCATGTTCCTTGTTACTTGGTAGACCATGGCAATTTGATAAAAATTCTGTACACCATGGTAGAAACAATCGATATACTCTTGTTCATAAGGATAAAAATATTACTTTGCTTCCTATGACTCTGAGTCCATTTTGAAAGATGATATTCATAGAGCTAATAAAGCAAAACAGGAGAAAAATAAGAGTGAAAATCAGATTGTGGCGAAAGAATTTGAGCAACATGAAGCCTAATAATAAACCATCTCTTTGTTTATACGAAATTAAATTGAAAAGTGCATGTTTACTTGCCACTAAATCTGATATTGATGAGCTAGATTTTAGCAAATCTGTTTGCTATGCTTTTGTGTGCAAAGAGGCATTATTTTCATTAGAGGGCGTGCCTTCCTCTTTGCCTCCTGCTTGTCACTAACATTTTGCGAGAGTTCGGCGTCTTTCCACAAGGCGTGCCAGGGATTACCACCTATTAGAGGATTGAGCATCAAATTGACTTAATTCGGTGCATCATTACCCAACCGTGCACCATACCGTACCAATCCGGAGGAGGCGAAGGAGATTATCGTCAAGTCAAATACTATTGTTTCAGATCGTGATACTAAATTTAGTATTTGATAGATTCGCTTTTGGAGTCGAAAAGTGCATCATGCAAGCTTTAATAATTTAGTATCACGATCTGAAACAATAGTATTTGGCACACCATGCAAGCTTAATAATTTCACGAAAGAACAAATCAGCAACATTAACAAGATCATCGCTTTTATGACATGGTATAAAGTGTGCCATTTTCGAGAATCTATCCACGACAACAAATATGTTATCCTCCCTTCTTTGTTCTAGGTAAACCTAAAACAAAGTCCATAGATATATCCTCCCTGGAACACTAGGTACAGCAAAGGCATATATAAACCATGAGGATTGAGTCGTGACTTAGCTTTTTGACATGTAGTGCAATGAGCAATAAAACGCCAACATCCCGCCTCATCTTTGGCCAAAAGAAATGTGTAGCAAGTACGCCCTCCGCCTTCTTCACGCCAAAGTGTCCCATTAGTCCTCCTCCATGCGCCTCTGCAACAACAAAAGACGAACGGAGCTAGCTGAATGCATAGCTTGTTAGCACGAACACAAATCCATCATTAACGACAAACTCGCTCCATGTTCTTCCTTCTTTACAATTCTGCAATACATCTTTAAAATCAGCATCATGCACATATTGATCTTTGACGGACTCCAAACCAAATATTTTGAAGTCAAGTTGTGAAAGCATAGTATAGCGATTTAGACAATGCATCAAGAATAACATTTTCTTTACCCTTCTTGTGTTTAATGACATAAGGAAAGTTTCAATGAATTCAACCCATTTAGCATGTCTACGATTCAGTTTAGCTTCACTTTTAATATGTTTCAAAGATTCATGATTAGAATGTATAACAAATTCTTTGGGCCATAAATAATGTTGCCATGTTTCTAAAGTCCTAACAAGAGCATATAATTCTTTATCATAAGTAGAGTAATTCAGACTAGGCCCACTCAATTTTTCGTAAAAGTATGCAACAGGTTTGCCATCTTGTAATAACACACCTCCTAATCCAATTCCACTAGCATCACATTCAAGCTCAAAAGTCTTATTAAAATCGTGAAGTTGGAGTAAAGGAGCATGTGTCAACTTATCTTTCAATACCGTGAAGGCTTCTTCCCGTCCGCACCCCAAACAAATGGCACATCCTTCTTTGTAAGCTCATTGAGAGGTGCAGCAATGGTGCTGAAATCTCTCACAAAACGCCTATAGAAACCAGCGAGGCCAAGGAAACTCCTCACTTGTGTGACTGCTTTGGGCTGCGCCAACTCTCAATAGCTTCAATCTTGGCTTTATTAACTTCAATTCCCTCGTGGAGTAACAACATAGCCAAGAAAAGATACTCGGTCGGTGCAAAAGGTGCACTTCCCAAGGTTACCAAACAAACGTGCATCACGAGAGCATTAAAAATAGCACGAATGTTCCAAATGTTGTTCCAAAGATTTGCTATAAATCAAGATATCATCAAAATAGACTACCACAAATCGTCCAATGAAAGCACGAAACTTCGCTCATTAATCTCATGAAAGTACTAGGTGCATTAGTTAACCCAAAAGGCATGACTAACCACTCATATAATCCAAACTTAGTTTTAAATGCTGTTTTCCATTCATCTCCCAATTTCATACGAATTTGATGGTATCCACTACGCAAATCAACTTTGGAGAATATTGTAGAACCACTCAATTCATCAAGCATATCATCTAGCCTAGGAATAGGGTGACGATAACGAATAGTAATATTATTAATGCCTCTACAATCAACACACATACGTGATGTACCATCCTTTTCGCACTAGAATAATAGGAACAGACAAGGACTAAGGGATTCACAGATATAACCTTTGTCGAGCAGCTCCTGACTTGACGATAATCTCCTTCGCTCCTCCGGATTGGTACGGTATGGTGCACGGTTGGTAATGATGCACCGAATTAAGTCAATTTGATGCTCAATCCTCGAATAGGTGGTAATCCTGTGGCACGCCTTGTGGAAAGACGCGGCGAACTCCTGCAAAATGTTAGTGACAGCAGGGGCAAAGAGGAAGGCACGCCCTCGAATGAAAATAATGCCCTTTGCACACAAAAGCATAGCAAACAGATTTGCTAAAATCTAGCTCATCAATATCAGATTTAGCGGCAAGTAAACATGCACTTTTCAATTTAATTTCAGAAACAACACTAGATGGTTTACTATTAGGCTTCATATGTCGCTCAAATTCTTTTGCCACAATCTGATTTTCACTCTTATTTTCTCCTGCTTTTGCTTTATTAGCTCTATTAATATCATCTTTCAAAATGGACTCGTGGAGTCATAGGAAGCAAAGTAATATTTTTATCCTTATGAACAAGAGTATACTGATTGTTTCTACCATGGTGTATGAATTTTTATCCAATTGCCATGGTCGACCAAGTAATAAGGAACATGCTTGCATAGGTACCACATCACAATCAACATAATCAGCATATGTAGAGATACTAAAATGCACACTAACAAAGACGTGTTACCTTAACCTTGCCGCTGTTGTTGAACCATTGGATGTAGTAAGGATGTGGATGTGGTCTTGTGGTGAGAGATAGCTTCCACCATCTCCATGCTAGCCAAGTTGTTGCAGCTCCTCCATCTATGATGACGTGAATAGAACGCCTTCACAACTCCCTTTGTATGGAACAAATTATGCCTCTGATTTTGCTCACTTTGTGTAACCTGCACACTCAAAACACGCTGAGCAACTAAACATTCATACCACAAGATCTTCAGCAGCCATGTATTGTGTCTCATGATCGTAATCATCTCCACCGTGTTCCTCATGTGTAATAAGAGCCAAAGTCTCCTCATCATAGTCACTAGCGGACTCATACCCACCATCCTCAAGAGTAATCATCACACGCTGAGATTTGCATTCTCTCAAAAAATGTCCTCTTCCCTTACAACGACGACAAATAATATCACTTGTGTGCCCTGCTGACGCCATGGAAGAAGAAGAACTCTGTGCAGGGCCGGCAGGTGTGCTCTTGGAAGATAGTGGTGGTTGTGCCTGCTTTCTTGTATCACGGTTGGAGGTGGCACCAAGGAGGTGATGGTGCAAAGGAAGTAGATGATGCACGTGGTGTCCATGATGAAGGTCGACCTGCAGAAAAGTTAGTGCGCGCCAATGCCCGCCGATCCTCAACTTCACGCTCAGCTTTACAAGCAAGATGGAATAAACGAGTGATATTATTATAATCCTTATAGTCTAGAATGGTCTCAATCTCTATTTAATCCACCCGTAAAACGTGCAAGCATAGCTTCATTCTCCTCAACAATACCACATCTAATCAAGCCAGTTTGTAATTCCTGATAATATTCTTCTATAGAGTTTTTCCTTGTCTTAAGCGCTGCAATTTTTGAAGTAATTCACGTTGATAATATGGTGGAACCCAACGAGTACGCATAGCAGTTTTCAAAGCAGCCCAAGTAGCTGGAACAGATATAATCTACAATGTTCGCACCACCAAACACATGCAAAGCTAGTGAAAGCACAAACAATGCAGCAGAACACGCCTCTCCTCGTGATATTGTAAACATGTAAATCGTTGTTCAGTTTCTAACTCCCAAGTAAGATATATATCGAGAACATATCTACCCTCAAATGGTGGAATATTCAATTTCAGTTTAGGGAGATGGTCATGATCTCGCACTGAGGGGAGCCCTAATATTGCCATTATTTGCATGTGGACGACCCGGTGGTTGTGGTGTGGTGGGTGCACGTAGTTTTGATGTTGATCAACCTCATCCTCATAATCGTCCACATACTCATCATCCTCCTCGGTACCACCAGCAGCAGATGGCAGGAGCCAAAGAAGCACCAACAACAATAGCAATGCACCGAATTTTGCCTCGCTCAATAGGAACACGCCGAGCTCGCCCATACCGATTCGGAAGGGGCATAGTTGTTGTCGTTGCAGAGGTGCGATAGGTGCAGCCGGCGGTGGTTGTGGAAAACGCATGAGCAATTCATCAAACTTGCTATCAAGCTTTGTTTCAAACGCCTTTTCAATGCCATCTATCTTCTCCATGGCCTCATCAAATCTGTTTAGCACATCTTGCACCTGTCCAATCATCATTTGTGAAACTTATCATGTAGTCTGTTTGTTCGTCAGTTCTCCCAATCAGTCTCATCGGCTTGTGATCCCGCCATGGTTAGTAGCAATATGATCCTCTGACTACTAGGAAGTGGTGGTGGTGGTGTGGTGGGCAGTCACAAATCCGTCAAGCAAATCTCAAATTCTTACCAGTTCTTACCCAAAGAAGAAGCGTGATCGGCAACCGTTGTAGTCAAAACTCTCAAAGCTTGGCTATAGCGATTACTGGGAGAATCAAACGCACGACGAGATGTATGTGGAGCTGGGAAGGCTTATAATATGGTAGCAAAAAAAAGGTCAAGAATAATCAATTCAGAGATGCAAAGTTGAATAAACGCTCAACGACGCAGATCTTGTGCTGGTCCTAGGCTAGACTGTGCTAGAGACGCGAGCCTAGAACACCAACAAAATCACGGCGCGGCATGTAAACAAGGGAGGAGCACACACTGAATTTTTTTCTCTTTTTTTTTCCTTTGTTTTTTGCACTTTTTTCCTCTTTTTTTTTTGCTCCGAACAATTTTTTTTTCAAAAGTCTACAAATGGTCTAAAACTGCCTAGCCAGAATTTTTTGAAACCGAACTATTTTTCTTCTGCGGATGGCTCGAAAGTTGGGGAGTCCTCTGCATCACGACTCGAGTATCGCGTGATCTGGAAATCGAGAACAATGCAACAATTCTCGGACTCGGACTAGGACCGGTGGCGGAGATGAATCTGGTGGAATTGGATTTGGTGGCGAAGATGAATCTGTGGAACTTCGGGCTGGTGGCGCAGATGAATCTGGTGGAACTCGGACCGGTGGCGGATATATGTTGCGGTGGACTCGGATGGGCGTGATGGTGGCGGATATGTGGTGGCGTATATGGATTCGGATTGGCGGTGAATATGTGGTGGTGGTATATGGCAGCGGCGGCGTGACAACCTGTGAATGTAACTCAAAACTCTAAAAGACTAGACGCTAAGACCAGAACTTGACACGACGATGCAACCGCAAATTCAACAAAGCAAATCTGAAAAAGATTATGCAAAGGCTCGATTGGTTCGGATGGGATGAACTAACCCTATTTTTTTTTGTGGCTTTTTCGTGGACTATAGGTATGAAGAACGGACTCGATCTAAACTACGAAAAACTGTAAAATCTGACCGAGCAACCTGGAAATCTGATACCACTTGATAGAGGCGGGGTGTCCCGATTTTTCGATGAGATGGTGGATTTCGCTTTGGTGGAAGTCGACTTTGACGATCCGACTACGAGCGTGCGAGGACGTCGCGCCTTAGCAATCGCTAGGCCCGTTTAATTAACAATTTGAGCTTTCTTTGCTCACCAGCTTTTTTCTGCGCCCCTTCACTCACTTCTGAATGACTCCTTTAGCACTCTCTTTTG